>JAPMOQ010023226.1:0-12390 GCA_026543055.1 Argiope trifasciata
TGTGTGTGTGTGTGTGTGTGTGTGTGTGTGTGTGTGTGTGTGTGAGTTGAGTGTAAAATATAAATGTAATCATAAAGGTATTTTAAAATCAGTATAATTAATTACAGGGTGTCCCACAAGGCGTACAGCAATATTTACAAATTCGGATAGAACACGTCAAGACGAATATTTTGGTGTGGGCAGCAAAGCATTTTGAGGTCTACGAAAATAGCGTCATTGTCTAATTAATGTGTAATATTTGCGTTATGAAAACTTCAAAACATAAAAAAAGTGAAAATCAATGTTTCTTGAGAACTTCCAATTTAAAAAAATTTCGAAATGTCGGTGGTTCGAACAAATGACATGGCAATGTCTGGAATTTGAGTTCGGGATTGTTTTCTGCAAAACATCTGTTCCCTACTCCTTGATATCGGTTTCAATTGCCACCCCCAAGTTATCGAATGTTGAGGCCTATATGAAATAAATAGGATCTTTTAAACGTTTCCATTAAAAAAGTCTTATGGGTTAAGATCCGGAGAGTAAGGTAGCCACTCCATAACATTATCTGTTTTCGTTATGAAATCCGGCGCGATCAACTATAGTGGAAATGTTCCGCTAAGAGATCGAAGTTTCGCTAAGTGTCGTGAGGTCTAACACCATCTTGCATAAGCCAATAATTGCTTCGAACAACTTTTGATAGTAGTGTCGTTGTGGTGACAATAATCATCGAGGGAAATTGTAAATCATCATATACATCATAATTTGTAATACAAACTGTCGGATTCGTAATGAACATTCATCCTGTAACTAGACTATTGCGCTATTTTCGGCGATCCCACATATTATACATCAAAATACTCTTCGTGACCAATTCTATCCAAATCTGTAAATATTAGATGCTGCATACCTTGTCTGACATCCTGTATTTTATTTATTGATTTGAATAAAGCAAAAACGAACATATGATTTTATGGCTGATTTGGTATTAGTTATTAGTATATTAACCGCAAGCCGTTAACGAACTTCTATTAACTGCATATTATTGACAAATTGCAGCTATAAAAGAGCTTATCAATGTTTAATCTTTGATATGTGTAGTAAATAATCATTGACATGCTATTAATAGTATAATGTAATTATTAGTTGTTTATTATTTTATCATCTTCTAAAGAATAAATGTATTTATATCCGATAATATTAATTTTTATTGGAGTCATTTCCATATAAAATAGCATTAACATTTCAATTTTAGCCTCATCGAATTAGTGTACGATCAGTAAATCCATCTGGGCGTCATTCTCGGGATGCTGCTTGTACAATTGTAATTGGGAAAGGTATGTTGACGATATCTTGAATTCTTTGATGAAATGAAACAAAATAGATATAATAATGATTACTGTTATTAATAATGGCCTCTTTAGTATTTATTGAAGAAAATAATGTTGGAAGATGTGTTGTTTAAAAGATAATTCTTATAGATTTATAGCTGCGTTAATTTTTTTCTAACAAATTAGCATGACATTTTTATTAAATTAAATAATATAAATTAAAAATTGATTAAAAACAGCTTAAATTTTAAGTCACTTGTTGAATTATTTAAAAATATTACATAAATCATTATTATTTCAAAAATTTCTGCAAAATGAGTAAATGTAATTGAAATTTCCTTTTCCTTACCATAAAAAATCGTCAATCTTGTTTAAATAAAAATAAAATAATAAATGAAATATAAAGGCAAGGCATATATAGGAAATGATATGGTTAGATATAAAATTTAAATTATAAATTTAATTCAAGTGAATATTTCTGTCATAAGTTACCATGTTGTTTTATAATTATATTGTGATTTAGAATTTTACCTTCATATATTTCATTCAAATAAATTATTCGTGATTTAAAACAGGAAATTGAATTTTCTTTAAAATATGAACATTTTAATTTATATTATTTTTAAAAAATGAGGAATTTTCAATCACTTAAATGGGCTTCAAACTTCTTTCCTTCAAAACTTTGTAATAAATAACATTATTAAAAATGGAGAAGATTTTATGAAGAATTTAATTATTCTGAATTAATGTTCCCGTTGTTGTTTCTTATGGCGCTTGCCATTGGACAAGCCTCTGCTTCGAAGACAGTGGTTTAAGTCGATAGGGTGCGTCTCTTGATTTCTACAGTAGCGCCATCTAGGGCCAAGAGTACGACTTTTCCATTCACAACCCTTTTTACTGAGTGGACTTCATTCATGCATTTTCATTCACTCACCCACTGATCGTAATTTAGAACTGAATCTGAGAACGCTTATCTCTGAACCAATACCCCGAGTGGTATTACTCTAGATATGATGGACTTTGTGACCACAACAGTTGTATACGCGCGTCAGTCACCATCGCATACTGTGAATCTTCGACTGGCAGGTTTGAACTCGCAACCTAACGGACACAAGTCCAACGTCCTACTAATACGGCTATCCCGCTCACATATTTCTAAAAGTACAGATCGACAGACAATCAACTCTTTGTTGAATTTGGTTTAAAATTTGACTACTGTCTATATTATAGATCCTAGATCTGTGTACCGAATTTTATCTTTCTAGCTTTTTTTGTTTTGTAATAATCGTGTTTAAATTATATTAGAACAGGCAGATAGATGAACTTTCTCTGAACAGATTTTACACGAAATTAGATAGAAATCTGTGCATTTTTGAGTTAGCTATCTCATTAACAAATAGAGAAACGGATATTTTCTTAAAATGTGTTTTTCAAGGTGGTGAAATTTAAGCCATAGATATTCAGCAAATTGATTTCGAAATTTTTCATGACTACTATACTTTCTCTGTATTTCAAATACACAAAAATAAAAAAAAATTGTGCATTTCGTTTCAGATGTTCCTTTGGCTCCAAGTTGCGTCAAAGCTCTTAACGTAACTTCTACCTCAGCTGTTATTGTTTGGTTACCAAGCAACAGCAATTTCCAGCACGTTGTTGCCATTAACAGTGTGGAAGTTAAAACTCTAAAGCCGGGTATTTTTCGCCACCCAATTTCCGGTAGGTAATTTTTACCAAATGAATTTTTAAAAGCGCAATGGGAAAAAAATGAATTTTTCAATGTGCTGTTTTCTAGTTCTGCTTCTGATTATTTGATATAACAAAAATATTTAAATAGTTGACGGTTATGCTATAAAATCCAGAAACAGTTTTTCTGCTCATTCGCATAAACCCAAAATTAGTGTATAAACATAGTTCATGATGAATGCAGTATGTATGTTATTCAGAGTGCTATCCATATTCTATTACTAAATAATTCATACCTTTATAACTGCCTGAAGGGAAATGAAATCTGAAAAAATGTGAAAAGTGACTAGATGTTCTAATATCTACTATGAGTATTGCATCAGCTTGTTCAAAGGTTCTATCATAATTTGATTTTTCTTTTCATTTTTAGAATCCTGGATTTCTATTTCTTTGTCAAAAATAATATGCCATATGTGTGTGTGTTTGTGTGTAATGATATAATTTAATTTAAATCTCAATTTGTCTTAAATTAGTCCATGTTGCTTATTTCAAAATAAAAGTTCTTATTTCCTGCTGCAAATCAAACCTTTTTATTTAATTATTGCCAATATATACTATAAAAATTTCTGTTTTCTTATTCAACATTACGAGTGAATGGATCAAAATCCCTCGCATTTCTCTTATCTAAATCAATATATGGATGCTTCACTTGCCAAATCGGTTAACTCCATAAAACAAGAAGTTGAGAAAAATGATGAAATATTATATGTTGTTTTTTTAAAATTATTTTCAAATTAAAAATTTGAAAATACGATGTAGATTTATTATTGCAAAGGCCTATTAGATTTGACAACATACAGAAAGTATAAGATAGAATATACTTGAAGTAATTGTAATTATTACTACAATATTTTCTTCATTGGAAGAGTTAGTCGATTTGGCAAGTGAAAGTAAATTATTGATTCAAATTCAGTCTTTGAATTATTCTTTTATTACTGAAAAATGTTATTATATAAACATATAATGACAATTATGTCATTATATGTTATATAATGACATTTAATTATTTATAAAACAAATATGTAAACATATGTTTTATTAAAGAGTTTAGCTCAAATGAATAATTATTCTGTTACTCGTACATAACATTACAAGTATTAGTACTTTGTTTAAATTGCGTTATCTTCATAATAAATGATGTCATCTTCGTTAGCTGTATTTGAGCTCTCGTCCTGTCGATTTGTCCTTAAAGTTTTATAATGCTCGTGTTTAATAGGAGGAATAAATTTCAACAAGTCCATCATATCTTTCCTCTTTTCTCTGCACTGTTCTACCGGTTGGATGCAAGAAAGGCTGAATCACATTTTTCAGACTTAGTGGTCTACCTGCTACACTTTTTCGTATATTTATGGCACTAAATTGGGTATCTTCGTTAAAGTCATACTTAAATTGTATTAGATGGGGTTTCGACTTTTCTAATTTTATCCAGTGCATTTTGAGCCAATTTACTGGTATCCCTGTAACTGATACCTTTGATAGAATTTTCTAAAGTACTTGTAGAGGCAAAGTCCTGATATGTCATTTGAACCATATGGAAAGGTGCTTTCTTTTTACATGTTTTTATTATATTATACCAATCATCTAGCGAAAAGATATTCTGAACTTTTTTTGCTTCGAATTCGATGATAGCAAATTGTGAATCATTAGGCAAGTAACTGGGGAATAATTCCGTAGGAGAAGAAAAATAGTGCAGCTGGTTAAATATATTTTTATTATGATATAAATACATTAAAGTATGGAGTTAATCAGATTGGATTCTGACATAAATTATTTATTATTCAATGGCTAAAAACATTTTGTCATTTAGTCTTGTTAATACTTATTAGAGAAATTTGTTTTGAATATGTACAGTTAGGAGCTAAAGAAGTACTTTGATATTAAAATTTAATAAAATTCCAAAAATGGATTTAATCGATTCGGCGAGTGAAGAATTCATACATCGACGAAAACTCTACTGGAATCTTGTAATAAAACCATTAAAGGGGAAAGTTCTGTCATTTTTGCTCTTGTCTTCTGGTACGAAAACATGCGTCATGCCTTTTTTTCTGTATGAATAGAATAGAATTCCATTATAAAATAAATTAAATTTCATTGAAAAAGAATCTTCTTTTCTGTCACGCAACTGACAAAATTATACTATATGTATAAATTAATTTATGTATAATTATGTACTAATATGTATAATTAATTATTAATTAAATTAATAAATTATGTTTAAATTAATATGTATAATTAAACTATTTGTAATTAAAATAAATGCAAAAAAGTCGCTTGTGCTTATTTAAAAAAAATATCAAAAAATAGTTTGCGAATGCAGAAGAAATTGTTATAACTATTTATTTTTGAAACTTTTCTCCAAAAGACAGTTCTTATTATTAGCAAATTGCAGAATTTCAATCATCATACCCTATAGCGGATCCTAATTTTATTTAATTACTATACCCTCAGTTCTTTGAAATAATTGCTATAATTATTTAATTACTATATACTCAGTTCTTTGGATTCTAGTATTCAGCATAACCATATAATATTCATAACTTTTAAAACTTATTTAAGTTATTAATGCTTGAAGATAACAATCTCAATTTTATGCTTGAGTTGTAAATCTTTACATTTAATTCCAAAGTCATATATAAGAACATTTATGGGAGCTCCTACCTTCTCTGATTTCAGATCTAACTCCCAATACAAGTTACCCTGTATCTGTACTAGCTCTGATGCATGGATAATTCCATATTTGTGTATTAAAAGATTTGAGTTTTCTTGGCTTTTTTTATTCTAGTTCTAGCTCCCAATAAAATTTGCCAAGTATCAATACGATTTGGATACTTTAATGATTCCAAATTCATATAAAACAAAATTATGAGTATTATTAGCTTTTTTGCTTCCAGGTTTAACTCTCAACACTAATTACCGAGTATCCGTATCAGCATAGATATGTGGCGATGGTGTTGGCTGGAATTGTGCCAATGGGTAGGTTGAATTCCACCAAGGATCGAACCTGCGATGTTTTGGTTTGAAGTCCAGTCACTTATCCATTCAACAAAAGCAAACGCTCATGTCTAGTGGCTGTTGCTGGTTTATTAAGATGTCACAATTCCCGCCAATACCATCACCACAGATACTTGGATAATAACAAAATCCTATATAACAAAATTTATGAGTATTCCTAACTTTTCTGCTTCCAGGTCTAGCTCCCAATACAACTTACCGAGTCTCCGTACGAGCACGTCCTGCACGCCTCTTCTTCAATCATGAAAACCCGAAAAAAATTGGATTGTTGACTTCTGCTATTGAGTTTAAAACTCTCCCCAAAGGTTGTAAAGGTTAATTTTTTTTACCTTCTCTATGTGACTCTTCTGAGTAATCTTCTGCGAGCACTAACAATTCTGCTTTGCTGGTGTCAAGTGCACATCTATAGGTACAAGGAGGTATAACTGTAGAAGAGGTAGTCTCTCTTTACAAATAATCACTGATAACCAACTCGCATTGCTTTTTTCTAAACTTACATACACCATGCAGTTGATCTTCATTGTGCCTTAGATATGCAAAATTGAATATACGTCGATTGGCTGTGCAGTTTTGGTGAAAAACATGCTTGCAGATAAGTCTGGCTGTTTGTCTTATGCTTATTATTTTTTTCTTTTTAAAAGTAGATGTTTATGGCACATTAACTATTATATTATTTTATTTATTTAACTATTATATTATATTATTTGAGTTTTATCGAAATTCATTCACATTTAACTATTAATCTCGCATAAAATTAACTGGCATAACCATCTTAAATATTTAACCTTCGGATTTTCACTAATTTGTCTAATTATTAATAGCAACTAACATTTTTTGTAACGTTACAAGCACTATCAAAACTAAGGGACTAAGGGATAATTTTTTTGAGGAAAACCTTAATTTTTTTTTCTGGTTTAATAAAAGTTTGAAATTAGTTAATTATCGGAAGTTATATTACCAATGAATAATTTTTTTTGCTTCATTTCTAATATGACCAATATGAAATAAATACAAAGAGTCGTTTGAAAATACTAATTCGATACAAAAAGACATTTGAAATTACTAATAAGTGATATTAAAATTGCTCAATTGATCCATACATTTAAAATTTTAATGTAATGAAAATTCGGAGAGGTTTTTTTTTTATTCGTCATTTTATCTTAAATCAAAGTTAATCTGTCTTAAATAATATTTGTTGTTTTAAGTTTTTGTGAAATTTTGCATTTATTCCTTTTTTTACGAATTAATTTATTATTTTGCAAACATATTTTTAATGCATTAAATGCAACTCGATGTGTCAGTGTGGCATGAATAAATAATGCATAATATAAATTTGCTTATAAATGTACATTAAGTTCTTTCTGTTTCATTGAAAATGTACTTTTTTACTAGTGCAAATTTGTGTTGTGGAATATCTAATGTAAAGTTATATGTATAAGTTTTTATTCTTCAGTCAACTTAAGTATTTTATAACCTAAATTTTAGTAGAAATTTAGTGAGTAAACTATTGCATAACTTTTGTCCAAAATAAATAATAAAAGAGGAAAATATTAACAAACCACTAAAAAAAAAATATTTGAACTTACTTTTATAACTGTGTGAAGAATTTCATATCCAAATTTATTTTACTTCCAAAATGTTAGCATTAAAAAACAAATTACAATAAATTTTATATATCTTTAAATAGCGCTAAATCTCAACCTCACAGGGCTAATATACATACAAATTTCATCTAATTTCCTGAATATTAGTTCAATTTTAATTCAAAGAAATAGAAGCAAGTGATATTATGAAAATCATTTTTATTTTTATTAAGTTATTTAATATATTCATATTCAGATTCGAATGTTAACTTTTACATAAAATTATAATGATATTACAGTCTCAATAGAGGAGTAACCATTTCTCTTAGGGAGATGAATAATACCTCTCTCATGAATGTGTCTTTTTTATTAACATTTGTAAATTTTCCCATCCAGGTCTTCCAGAACCTCCACTAGATGTTCAAGTTGAACCTGGCCCACAAGATGGGACATTGCTGGTTACTTGGCTTCCAGTAACTATAAACAACAGAGGAACTTCCAATGGTGCACCGGTTACAGGATATGCAGTGTATACTGGAGATCGGAAAGTTAGTGAAGTGGACAGCCCGACAGGTTAGTGGTCCAGGGCTCTGTTTTTGCAATGGGTATTTTTAGATACAACTTTTGTTTCTGTGCAATTTTAAACAGAATTTATGAATGAAATAATATAATCACTGCAATTTGATTTATTTCATGTACATTACTGTAAATATTTTTAAAAAACACCACAAACACATGTTTGGCAATGGAGTTGGCGGAATTGTGCCAATGTTGGGTTGTGTGTAGATTGAATTCCATCACGGATCGAACCTGCGAAGTTTGGGTTTGAAGTCCAGTTATTTATCCATTGGACAAAAGTGAAGCGAACACTGATGTCTAGTGACTGTTACTGGTTTATTAAGATATCACCACAATACTCCCCTACCAGTGAGTCTGTAGAGTTGAACAATTTTTATTGCGCCAATCGTTATGGCGAGCGAAGAGAGTGTTTCGATACCGCCGAGCCTTATGGCGAGCGAAGAGAGTTGCCGCTGCTTCAAGTGAGTCTGACGACTTTGTGTTGGTTGCGTTTGCTGCAGGGAGGTGGCGCCTTGACAGTTGTTTGAACTTTCATAGTCCGAGGTCACTAATTTGGCAATGGAGTTGGCAGAAGTGGGCCAATGTGTTGGTTGAATTCCGCCAAGGATCGCACCTGTGATGTTTGGGTTTTGAAATCCAGGAACTTATCCATTCGACAAAAGCCATCGCTGATGTCTAGCAGCTGTGACTGGCTTATTAAGATGTCACGACATATGTTTCACTGATATATGTTGCAATATGTACTTTTAGTCTTCTAAAACAAAGATAGATTGCAAAAAGTTTAAAATAATAACACTGCTTAGCATTCTGCAGTATGTATTTCTAATCTTCTAGCACAAAAATTAGAATAATCACATCCCTATTTATACTGTAATATGCATTTCTAGCTGTCTAGCATAATAATAGCATTATATTATTCTAAGCTTTGTTCATGCTATCTTTATTTAAGGATTTAAGTCATTTTAGGGCTGTGAGAAATTAAATTTCCTTTTTACATATAAATTTCTCAAAAACATGGAATATTGATATATAAGACTGATTTTGATTTAAATATATTTATCACTTTAAAATTTATGATGATGATAATTAACACTGTTAAATGTATTGTAATTCTATATTCTGTACTTTTTTCGGTGATGCATCAGTTTGTCTTGTATTATAATATAAAAATTCATTAAAACTGCAATTTAAATTCCAGGTTATGGTTAATGAAACTTTCTAATTAAATCTAGCTAACATTTACGTAGCTATTTATTAATGTTCTTTTAAAGGGTTATAATTATATATGAATATTTTGTCTTCTGAAACGAAAGAAAAATAATTTCCTATGCACGGTAAAAAAGCCTTTAAAATATCAAATGTTAACCCCCCTACTGTCCAATTAGTAGATCAAAATCTTTTTTTTTTTCATATTTTAAGATGATATATATATTTCTTTCTAGAAAATATTTTTTATATAGATTTTTATCATGAGAAACTAAGTTGCCAGAAAAACCAATTTCAGATGTAATCACCAAAAAAGAATTTTTCAATAAATTTCAGTTGAATTACAGTTAATTTCTATTTATGCATAATATAAAAAAGCAAAATGTATAAAATTTAAGAATGGAGAAAATTCTTCCTATCAATTTTGCACCACGACCGTTGCAAGTTTTGCCTTATGAGATGACCTTTTTGATTTATTACGACCTTTGCAAGATGATCTGCAAATTTATTGAATTATGATCAGAGTGATCTGTATTTGAGGAGCAGTCCGAAACATCTATATCAATATCAAAACTAAAGTCGCTTTCAGAATCTGATGATCATTAGAAATATAATCTCTGAACGTTTTCCAGCAGCCATTTCTGTAAGAAAAAAGCAGCAAAAAAAGTGAAGTTTGAGCTGTAATACCACGTGCCTTCGAATGCCGCAATTTAGAGGACAACTAAATTGCGGTAACAACGATAACTGTGGGCCAAAACGTAGACTAAAAGTCTAATACTGTGTATAATTTATTTCAATGGGAAAAACGTGATGCACTCCTCAATAAAGAAAGGAAAACAAATGTGAAAATCGTGGGATGATCAGCCAGAAGGTTAACGTTAACATTCCTTTATATTAAATCATTATTTTTTATACATGATATGAATATTGAAATTTTTTACATAGGTGATCATGCTTTGTTGGATATGATGAACTTAGCTCCTTTAAAGAAACGAACTGTGACAGTCAAAACAAAATCTGGTGATAATTTGTCAATTGATTCGATGCCTTGCTTGATACCTGTTGAATTGCTGAAAGGTGTTGCTGCAACCTTGGTATGTATTTCAACAATTTTTTGAACTCAACAAATAGCATTTCTCAAATTTTTTAAGTGAATTTATTATCTGAAATAATGCTTATGTAATTAATATATTGTATTATCTCAGCTTTAAAAAGCGTAATTTCTATGGATATACATTTATTTGAATTTGTAACTCTAGAGACCTAAAAAATACTAGGTGTTTATGTAAGTTTTATTAATATTTTTGCCTCCAAAATGAATTTATCATTAATATTTATTGAGGGTAACTACAAAAAAAATTTGATTTTATTTGTTTTATTTCTTATTACTTTCTTTTGTTTTGTTTCAATAAAATGCAAATAACTTTTCATGAAATGGTGAAATCCTCAATCAATCAAATCCGTTTAATAAATCTAAAATATAGAGAATTGATTAATTTCTTGACATTCCTCCCATAAATATTTTTTCATATTAACAAAAAGTGAAAGCATATTTAAAACAAAATTTTAATTGTATTGTATTTTTAATCCCACATGTAAAGACGCTATTTTTGCATAATATATATTTCATTAGCCTATTTTTGAATTTTTTAAAGAATGAGATTGAATTTCCACTAAGTGCTTTGGTGTTTAGAAAATGATGTAATATTATCTGCTTTTGAAAAAAAATTTGTTGTAATGAGAATTTTCATTTTATGTTTTTCTCACTCTAGTGTAGTAGATTTTGGTATTTGTTAGAAAAAAAAATTAGTTTAGTCATCAAATGTGGCATAAAAATAAATGACAAGCTTAAACGATTCAGTTAAAATTAATTTTATTGTTAAAACTGCAACTTCTATTTCCATTGGACATTCAAAATTAGCTGACGAATGCAGTATTGTAAAATGTAATTTACTGTATTTTATCTGTACGTTAAAAACGATGGAGAAATAGCAAAGAAAAGGATATCGGAAGTAAAAGCTCCAACTGCAGGGAATGAGTGATAATTTATTCAACTTAAAGGAGTTGAATGCTTAAAGAAGGCATTTAAAGTATTTAAAGGGAGGAATCATAGTTAACTTAGCATAAAGGAGATGAGTGCTTAAAAAAAGTATTAAAAGTATTTAAAGAGATGAGTGATAGTTAACTGAAGGGAGCTGAGTGCGTAAAAAGGTGTTAAAAGTACTTAAGGGGACGAGTGATAGTTTACATAACGTAAAGGAGATGAGTGCTTAAAGAAGCATTAAAAGTATTTGAAGGAATGAGTGATAGTAAACTCAAGGGAATGAGTGATTGAGTGATGAGTGAATGAGTTGTCAATTCAATGAAATCGCGGGCATAAAGAACGTGTTTAAAGTACTCAATGGAAAGAGTGATAACTTAACTGCTGTCAGATGAGTAAGAAGATATTGAAAGTGTTTGAAGAATGAGTGATCGTTTACTTAAGGGAGATGAATGCTTACGGAAGGTGATTAACCCTTTATTTACTGACGGTACTTGAAAGTACCATTGAAATCTAGCTTATATCTTTACTAGATGACCATTTTTACTGATGGTACTCTAAAGAACACGGAGAATGTAACCCAAATAACATGAAGCTAATATAAGAAAAAAGTGGGAGTTAAAAATATTTAATTAATAACTAAATTAAATAAGATATTTCTGTTAATTCTTGGTTTCCCTGGGATTTTTCTGCAAAGAAAACTAAGCTGCTAGTGCAAAAATGAAGTTGAAAAATTGCTAGCAACATAATTCGGTAAATAAAGGGTTAAAACATTAAGGGTGGTGAGTGATGAGTTAACCGCAATATACTGCTAGTTATTGTAAAAGAAATAATGATGTCTATTTAACAGGAAATGTGGTTATGACCGTTAGAGAATTTGTTCAGACAGAAGAAATATAAGGTACTCAAAGGATAAATC
>JAPMOQ010023227.1:0-14149 GCA_026543055.1 Argiope trifasciata
GCGAACTTAATTGGATATCTTTAACATTTCAAGATGTGCCCCCCCCCCATTCTTTTATACTTAGGGGAATGTCAGAACGATATTCTAGTTATTGCCACATATTGTTCAGCAATACACTCGACTCAGCATCTTTTATTCAAATCTTCAATACTGCAATCTCACGAATTGATGTGGTGATCACCAATAAAAACATCTAAATTGCTATTGAATAAAAATCGCCAGTTCTGTTTCGTGGGTTCAAAAAACCCATTGCACGTTTTTTCTTAATGTTAAGTAAATTGAAATTTACTTTTTATATTTATGCTGTTGCTTTTCATGGTACTTCCCATTTGACAAGCCCGCTGCTACGAAGACAACGATTTAAACCGATAGGGTGCGTTTCTTGTTATAGCAGCACCAACTAGGGCCAAGAGTACGACTTTGCCACTCACGTATCTCTCATTCGCTTGCACTATCCCTTTTTACAGGAAGGCACATTCACACATAAAGCAAGGGGCCGCGGTGGCCTGGTGGTAAGGTCTCGGCTTCGGAACTGGAGAGTTTCAGCTTCGAGACTCGATTCCACCGAAGAACCGTCGTGTGAGGGGGTCTGTTGCACGTTAACTCTGTCAGGCCAAACGTCCTCCCGTTGGTGTGGTGTGGAGAGTGGGTGCCAGTTCAGGTGTCGTCCTCGTCATCTGACCGTGGTTCAAAATGATGAGGTCCGTCCCAAAATAGCCCTCGTGTCTTTAAAACGGGATGTTAAGATAACTAAACTAAACTAAATCACACATAGAACAAAGGAAGAAAAACCATGCCAGAACCGGGATTCGAACCCGGGACGCCAAGATGACGGGGAAAATACGCTACCTCTATGCCAGGACGCCGGCCTTTTTATGTTTGTAAACTTGTTATGTCCTTTCTTTGTAATTTTTTTTTTTAAAAGGCTACCATGGCGTAGTGGTGTGGTTTCGATTTCATGACCAAACCGGAGCAAAAGGTTTCATATACCAAACCCAATTACGCAGAATAATCTTCTTGGGAGCTGTTTGGTTTCTATAAAACTTGGTAAAACCAAAACATTTTGTTTTAGTAGCACCAACTAGAGCCAAGAGTACGTCTGTGCCACTCACGTATCACCCATTCGCTTGCACAATCCCTTTTTACAGGAATGCACCTTCACACATAGAACAAAGGAACATTTGGTAAAACTAAATGTCCTCCAATTGGTGGGACAAACAAGACCGGAAATTGGAGTGAGAGCTCTGGTGTTGTCCTCGTCAACTGATCATGGTCCTTATGGAATGTTAATGTCCGTTCCAAAATAGACCTTATGCTGTCCTAAAACGAGCTGTTAGAAATCCCTAAATTAAGCTAATCGTCGATTAAAAAGGGCAGCGGTGGTCTGGAAATAAGGCTTCGACTACGGAACCAGAGAGTTTCAAGTTTGAAACTCGATTCGATCGAATAACCGTCGTTCAAGCAGGCCTGGTGAAAGATTAATACGTCGGGGCCAAACGTCTCCCGTTGTTGTGGTGCGAAAACTTGGTGGGAGGGGGGATGCCAGCTCAGGTGTTGTCCTCTTCATCTGACAACGGTTCAAAATTACGAGGGCCGTCCAAAATAAACATAGTATTGCTTTGAAAAACGGGACGTCAATTAATGTAACTAAAGTTAAACTAAAAATTTTAAAATCAGAGCTGCTCAATGAAAAGAGAGTTCAAAGTTTATTCTTACAGAAAGATTTGTACTCGCTTTGTAAAAAATATTCGTTTCAATTTAATTTACAAAATGGGGCTTTGAAATGTTTGTTGGAGTTAAAATATTCTTTACGCCAAGAAGCTTGTGATATTATTATTATTATTAACCGCTTGACACACGAATTTACTTAACTTTCTAATTAAATGATAAGTTTAATAGCTTCCTAACTGGAATATTTACTATTATTTTAATTCCTCTAATAATAATACGTTTCAAATGACTTTTTTCATTTTAAATTATTTAATACTTTTCATGTAATTGCAGATTAAAAATTCAATCATTCGATGCGCGTCTCAGACACGTCATTGTATGTGAAGTGGTTAATGAAAGTTCAGAAGTGATGATTGAAAATTATTTATAGGAAATTGATAGCGCTAAAGTGGTTATATTCTAATACCTGTTATCAAAATTCTAGTCTAAATTGCTTAGATTGCAGACGAAAACTAAAATTGAAAATTTTGAGCTTTTTTATGCATTTATTTCTTACTTTATCTTTGAATTTATCAAACACCAGTGCCAAGGAAAAGAGATGTCGTCAGTTTAAGTTGTGTTTCATAGTTTACTGAACTACATCAGGACGTGCAATAACTGAACGCTTGACATCAAACTTTAGTTACTAGCCTTTGACGTACATTTAACGATAAGGCAATCGTAAAAAGAAATGTAACGTAATTTACAATTCTTTCCAGACGTTACAATAGTTTTGATATTTACTCTAAGATCAGGATGGAGAGTGGATAATAGCTATTATTACTACAAAATCCAACCTCATCATTTTTTACAATAAAAAAAGAAGAAATTGCATAATATTGTAAATCTATTTAACTGCATCTGTTTTCGCAGGATTAAAAAAGGGCTTTGAATCTTATCAAATACAAATAAGGATATCAATAATAATATTTATAGATTTTTTTTAGATATTTTTTAAATACCAGTAAACTTTTTACTGACAAAAACAATTATTTAGTTAAATATTAAAAATTTAAACTTAAGATTTAAACAACCGATATTTTAATTTAATTTCTTTTTCAGTTTTTTTAGGTGATAATAAGAATATATTAGAATTATTAAAATTATGTTGATAAACTTTAAAAATCAAAATTAAAATACTTTCAACCAACACAACAATTTAATTTCTGTTTTCAAATTTTTTAAAAAATAAGGTTTAAAATATGTTGCCTGATTTCAAGCAAGAATAGTCGAAATATTTTTTTTTCTAATTTTATTTAATTTTTATAAAATTCAGTTTTTTTTTTAATCATGTGAGAACATGATTCTGTTTTCGTTAGGGAGTTTTGAATAATTGAAGGCAATAAATAATTGAAGCTCAAAATGAGAAAGAAACAAATTAGTGAAGCCTCAAAATGTGAAGGCAATGCATTTTTGATGCTTCAAAATGTGAACGCAACAAATTAATGAAATTATTGAAGTCTAAAATTGCGAAGGCAACAGATTGGGAATTTATCCCTTTTATCATGTGAGAACATGATATTGTTTTCGCTTGAGGTTTTTGAAGTCTCAAAATGTAAAAGCAACATTTTTCGGAGATTTTTTTTAATCCGTTATAAAAACCTGAAAGGAAGGTAAGAAGAAAAATGAAAACCTCATATTTTTTTCTAAATAAATTTCTTCAGATGACTTTAATTTTATCTTATTCTTCTGTAATCTAAAAAAGAAAGATGCTCACATCTCACCCAAATAAAATGAGCTCAGATTATTAAATATGTATAAAAGTGATCTACATTGTGGTTGATATTCTGTCAAATCAGATGAATGGAGAATTATAATATCCGTTCGGTAGCGTCCTTCCTGATTCACATTATCTTTTCTCTTATCAAAAGTTACAAAGAGGAGATGCTGTAATGGTTAAAAAAACCCTTTTAGATTTTAGTGCATCTTTACGTTTTTAGTCTTTGGAAGTCCGAACTAACTTTATATAGTATACAAAAAGAAAGTATTGTAATTGTTAAAAAAATCGAATTTTGATTTTCAAGAATCAACATTCCAAACTTCCCTTAGTTCAAAATCAAATTTTTAGAATTATTACCGCCTGTATATCGGTTAACATGATACTTCAAAAAATTTTGATTTGAACGTATGAAATTTGGTACATAAATCTCACAACATGTGTGTAAACCTCATCAAATTTTAGGTAAAACGCATTCTGAAAAAATCTGTCTAAACACGATATCTGTAAATCGCAAGACAGAGTAAAAAGAAATGTTAGTGGGGAAATTTATCATCTAAAGTATAGAAATTTCAAATTTCTAAAAAAACTCAGTCTAACGTTTGACAATCTGTCTATTTGTACATTGGAGATAGCGAGGACTGAACGCGAACTTAGGGCTCGAAGCCAGATAACATGACCACAAGACAAAAGTCATCATTCAGTCTTGAGGATGTTATCTGGCTTATAAAGTTCACACTACAAAAGAATATAATCGGGAAACCTCAAAGATACAATGTCTTAAACAGAACAAATCTTGCTTTTGATTTTGCCGAATCAAATTTTGATTCAGCAAAATCAAAATTGTTGTTCTCCAACAAATTTTGATTTTTGGTGGCTGACAAAAAGATGTTAAAAAAGGCACATTTAAACTTCTTTATTATCTAGGAAAACACAAATCATTCATATGCAAAATCGAACATAATTTTTGTTAATCGTGGTGTTCATGGCTTTGCTTAAGCTCTATAATGTTTATGTAGACGCAAGGGGAATCGCATTCGTATAAGATGGTATGCGAGAAAGTTTCTTGAGGACTATTATCAATGGACTGTGTATGGAATTTCCTTGAAATTTTATCTTCATTGTCGGTTAAATGACACGGGAGGTACAAAATTCGACTTTACAAAAAATGCAATTTCGGTAGGATTTATCAAACAAATTATTATGCATTATTACCTCTTATTTAGATTCTTTGTATATTAATAATAGTGTTTTATGAAATGTATTAGTATCCATTCTCCACTTACATCTTTCAAAGTAGCGTATGTATATAGTGTAAATCGAAGGATCAGTTGCAAATCGAAGAAAACAACTACATTAATTATCACTGAAAGTTAATCTAAAAGTACCAACAAAAATTCACAAAACGCTAAACCTGTTGAAGCAAACTCGATGAAATTTTGTGAAAGTCAATATTAAACATCTGAATTTTAACAAACAAATCATTTGTTTACTGAAGTCATGATTTTTCCCAAAAATTAATTATAGTAGATAAAATAGGCTTTCCTGTTGTTGTTTTAAATTCTAGAAATAACTTTTGTCGCCGGACTTACGCAATATAAATGGAAGCAACAAATTTTAAAAACCACTTTCAAAAGTGGAAAACAAGAACAACAGGACAACTACAATGAGCAAAACGGAGGGGAAAACACAGAGAGCAGAGGCCGGAAAAAAGCAAAGCAAACAACCAACTTATGGTCAGAGAGGAAGGTAGTGAGTCCCTTCCTGAAGAGTAATCGGAATTTTCTTTCGCTGAACTGCTAAAAAAACAAACAATGAAAAATGAAAATGTACTCATGCCCAAACTCATCAGTCGTATGAATCAATATCCGTCAAAGTTAATCGAAGAAATATGTTCAACAATTATCTTATGATTACATTTCATTAAAAAAATTATCGAATAATTATTTAAAACAATTTTTCCAATGTTCATTTTAATCATATTTCTAATAAGAATACTAACCCCTTCCCGTAAAATGACGAGTATAGCTCGTCATTGATTTTTCATGCCATATAGCACAATGACGAGCCATACTCGTCATTGTGCTATATGCCGTGACGAGTTATACTCCTCATGCGACTAAAGTTACTGTTGAATATAATAATTAATTTGATTTAAAATTTCTAGTGTATTGAATTCGGAGGCACTTTGTTACTTATGTTGGTATCATAGATCACTATCATATATCGTTTGATTGTCTTGGTACAAGTTACGGCCAAACTATTAGTAGTCATTGTAATAAATTCGTTCATTTATTTTAATAAGCATTTAGCCTGAACATCTAGATAACTAAATGCTAAACATGCAGTGAAATAAACACTTTAATTAATAAGAGTGTAGATCAAGATGATCAAAGTGATTTAGAAAAATCAGAAAATAAGCATACATTTAATTGATACTGATAATGAAACTAATGATAGTGAAATATTACCAAGAAGACGAAAGCCCGTCAAAGTGACTAAGAAGTGAATTTTATGCATACTCTGGAGTCGCAGACACATTATGTGTTTGTAATAAAATAAAAATTACGGGAGTGAGGCTAATCCGAAATCACTAAAGATTTTTGAAGAAATGCTGAATGCGAACTTAACAAATTACAATTATATCCATACCAATAATATAATTTTAATTAATAATTATAAATTAGTTAGAATTATAAAATAAACTAAGTTTTCTTAAATAAAGATTAAATAGCTATTTCACCGATAATTTTTGCATTTAATCTTACTGAAAACTTAAATCTTACTTTTAAATCTTAATTAAAGAGGTTAATAATTTCAATAGTTCCCAAAATGAGATTAAGAGAAAAAACTTATATACTCTTTCCAATTGCGTTTCCTAAAACGAAACTTTCTTTGAAGCTTCTCTGATCAAAAATTTTCTTGAACCATCCCTGATCATACTCTCTCAAGTGAAAATATCCACGTAGGTTCTTCCCTATGACCTCTGGAACATATTTCTGTGAAATTCTTCCGATCGTGTTTCCTGGAAGGAAACTTTTTTTTTTTTTTGTAGTTTTTCTGATCATGTTTTTAAACGAAAATTTCTGTAAAGCTTTTCTTGCCATACTCCTCATAACAAAAAATTCATAGCAGTTTTTTTATTATGTTCCCTAAAGCGAAAATTTCTGCGAAACTTCCGCTACTTTTTCTCTGTGAAACTTCTCTGATTACACTTCATCAAATCAAAATATCCATGAAGCTTCGCCGATCATGTTCCATAGATCGAAAATTTCTGTGGCACTGCTCTGATCATGTTCCCTGGAATGAAGATTTTTGAGAAATTTCTGCAATCTTGTCCCTAAAATGAAAATTTTAGGAACTTGTTTTCTTATTATCTCTAAAGCAAAAGTTTCTGCACAAATTCTCCGATTCTGTACTCTTGATGAAAAATTTCTTCGAAGGTTCCCAGGAATCAAAATTTCTGTGGAGTTTCTCAGATCTTGTTCCCTGGAATGAAAATTAGTGCTGAGTTTCTCTGATCATGTTTCTTAAAACTAAACTTTCAGGGAAATTTCTTCATTCATGTTCTTCAGAAAAAAATGTTCTAAGCACTTTCTTTGATTGTGTTCCCTAAATCAAAAATTTCTGCTAAACTTCCTCTCTCTTTCTTTATATGTGAAATTTTTCCAATCAAAAAGTTTAGTACACCTTCTCCGATTATGTTCCCTCAAACGAAAATATCCATAAAAGTTCTTCGATCTATTCTATAGAATGGATATTTTCATGAAGCTTCTCTGATCATGCTCTTCAGGATAAAAATTTCTTCTCAGTTTTTTCCGATTGTGTTCCATGGAACTAAAATTTCTGCTAAGGTTCTCCGATTATATTCTCTAACTTTTGCAAAATTTTCATTTTTATGTTCTTTGAATTCTGTATTCACAGAATACAGATCTTCACAGAGCCAAATTTCTGAAAAGCTTTGATTTTGTATTCTAGAACGAGAATTTCTGCAAACCTTCCCCATTTATGTTCTCTTTCAATGACAATTTCTGCTTAATTTCACAATTTCTCTCTCACGAAATTTCCTAGATCAAGTTTTATAGAACTAAAATTTCTGCTTAGTTTCTCAAATCATGTTCACTTGAACGAAAATTTCAGCACATTTCTTCCGACTATCCTATATAAAAGTTTATGAAGCGCTTTACTCAAATGAACCACGATAACTAGAATAATTTTGAGTGACTTTGGAAACAATGAGAGCAGGAGAGAGTAGCCAGCCTCCTGGCATAGTGGTAACGTGTCTTCCCATGATCAGGACGTCCTGTGTGCGACTCCTGGTTCGTGCATGGTTGTTCTTTCTCTATTCTTCTGTGAGATGTGTGAATGTACTCTCCCATAAAAAGGGGTCATGCAATCGAATGAGCGATGCATGAGTGGCAAGTGGTACTCCTGACCCTAAATGGCTCTACTAAAACTTGAGACGCTCAATATCGGCTTATATCGCTGTCTTCGTAACAAAGGGCTTGCCCGTGTCGCCATCACAAGCAGCAAGGAAAGAGTAGGAAAGTTACTCAAAAGAGCGTGTAGAAGAATCCACTTAACCAAAAAAAAATTTAATGTGGGTATTTAAATTTTTATTTCTCCATTGCTCTTTTATTGAAAATAAAAAGGTGACGAATCATGGCAACATAAAGAGAAATTGTATGAGGGTTTTTTGGATTGAAGGAATTTCATAAGAATGTATTAGCTTCGTCTAATTCCTCCATTATCGTAGCTTCCATTTCTAGAAAATAAAAGGAGAAAATAATAGAAGGATCTACGGATAAGAATTAATCTCGCTTTGCCTTCCTTCTTGCGTAAAAAAATTAATTTCGTTTTCAAAAAAATCGATTTTTTTATTAAAGTAGCTAATTGCGTTAAAAAATCAATTTTGGGTGGAAATATCTAATATTTAATTCGAAATATTAATTTCTAAAAAAATTTCACCGTGAAAACCTTTTTAATTTTCTGTATAGACTTTAATGACCATTTTCTCTCAGTTTAAGTTAACAGCAGAAATATTACAAAGAAAATGCTCAAATTAAAATCTAATGCTTTGTTTTTGTATAAATTTGGCTCAATAATCTCCAAATATGTTTCCCTACCGTACTCATATAAACTACAGAATAAGAAATCTATTCCTTAAAAGAGATTTCACAATTATTTAAAGGTTTTATAAAGCAAAAAGAAAAGAAAAGGAAGAGAAAAAAACCCACTTATTAAGTAATTTATCAATTAAACCACAGTATCGAAAGAATATATAACAAGTAATATAAAAGAATTTTTTTAATTCAATTCCTACTTAAGTCAACTAGAATTTTTTTATTTTAGTTACTTTTTATTAAATAATTATCAAAAAATTCTTTTCACAAGAATTGAACTCGCATTGTTCACCTTCACGTGAAAAATACGGAAATCCTCGCGTTTTGTCAATCGAGTTACTGCCTGCCGATTTCAATTTTTATTACAAACTGCTAAAACTCTACTTGAAGTATTAAAATGAATTAAATTTAATAAATTAATTAATATTTGAAAAAAACTGTATCAACGTCAAGTGTCTTCTACTACAAGTTTAAAAAAATGTATCTGAACTTGAATGGATGAATAAAAATTATTTTATTAACGATAGAAAATTTATTTAAGATATATAAATAAATAGGGAGAGTGTGAACTAATGGTAGAAATTGAAAATTACATCTTTTGTCAGGAACTATGTGATGTATCTTTTATCTACAACATTTTGAACAAATTAATTTGTAAAACTGCTGACGTCTTTGCCTAGAGTTAGTGCTTCTGTCCCGTGATCTGGGCGTCTCGGATTTGAACCCAGGCTAGGGAGCAGCTGCTGTTCTTTATCCTGTGTTCAACGAGGTGTATGAAATATCCCCCTGTAAAAAGGGATTGTGCAAGCATGAGTATTAGTGTCATCTTCATATGAATTAGAAGTCAAACTTCTGACCTCTGGTGCTCAGGGGTCTTTAGCCACAGAGACTACTGCACAAAATCGGCTTAAAATCGCTGTCTTCGTCAGCCGCCTTGTCTGTAAATTTTAAAATGAAATATTTTAGGAATCTAGTTAGTCGAAAAATACTCAATTATTCCAATTTTTATAGCAAATTTTAGATTTTGATTGACACATCTTTGTTTCATAAGAATTTTTTTCAATCGATTTTATGCGGAGAATTAAAAAATGAAATAAGAAAAGTTCATGATATTTTTTAAGAATTCTTCTTAAACGCTCATACTTTAATCAAAGATCAGCAAATATACATACAAAATTAAAATATTTAAAAAGAAGAATTGAAAGTTCATTTCAAATGTCTTCAGAAAGTGAAAAAAATGAAATGCTTTGATGAAAAGTCCAAATTGCACTTGTGTAACATCTCTCTGATATTTCAAAATCAAATGGTTGACGAAATTTTGACATGAAAAAAATAAATTTTGATCTGCAGCTATATCGTTATTTGAGGAAATAAAAAAGATTGTTTTGATAAAAGAAATGACAGCTAAAGAAACAGTCGCTTATACTGATCTAAAAACTGTATTGCAAAAATAAACCCTCAAACTACTTCATAATTATAGCGTTTTTATGAGAGAAATCAAAACTAATATGCATTTGACGTTTAATATATACATATTTCAAAGGAAATCCCACAAAATTTTTAACTAAATAAAGAAAACATTTTATAGGGTGCAGCCTATAAAATTTCTATTTACTTTTCACGAAGATAAAAATACAGTCAAGGTCGGACGTTTATTTCAAGAACAGGCATTTGGAATTTCCCCTCACACTAAAATACTAGAATCACCATGAAATGCACTTATTTGTGGTTTTTACAATGAAAACTGTTAGTTTGTTCAGGTGGTCAACTGAATTCAGGTAGTTACAAAGAAATAAATGGTTTTCAGCACCGAATAGTATTGACATTTAGTGTTTGATATTCAGTAAATTATCGTAGAATAAAGCAATTTCGTCTAAATATTGTTCAAATAAGAAAAAGGTTTAAATTCTTTTGGTGAACATGAAACAGTTCAAAGAATTTATTTTGAACGATTAAGTTGCAATAGTTGATATAATGTGCAAAAATTTGCATGTAAAAAATAAAAATCAAGATAGAAATTTTAATTCTTTCACATCTGAATTTGAAGCTGCTCTCTTCTTAATTTTCCACGTAGGTTTTTGAATATTTCTCTTTTTAAAATATGATTTATAATCTATTTTATTTAAGAAATCTATGTAAATAAAAATGCATGTTTGTCTGTATGTCTCTTATGCCTTCTTAAACTGTTCATCCGATTGCGATGAAACTTGGTCAGTTTATTGTTTTCACTTACGGGATAGTTATAGGAATAGTAAAATTATATAATTTTTTTTTAAAAAATGAACCTCAACCGCATTTATTTACGAAGGATTTATCTCCAAATAACTCACCGAGGAGATAATAGATTCTGTAGAAATGCCAGATCCAAATTAAAGGTTAATATTATGTAGTTATAGTGCGCAAATATCATGCAAGTCATTCTCAGAGGCAAAAAAACTATTACAGATTATGCGAGAACATTATGGGGAGATCAAACCTGGGGGTTTTAAATTTTAATTAAATTTTAGCGTTTTCCGCAGTAACTACCAAAAATATTGTAATACAAATAATGTTGCACCGTCCTAATTTTCAAAAATTATCTGTTCAACTATATTAACGATTTTATGGTATAAATATATTTTGTATGTTTAATCAATTTTGAAACAAAATATTGTAATCACATTTCCTAAAATTAAATTTGTGAATTCTGAAAGAATATTAAACGAATCACGAGATACAATAAAAAGTTTCTTTCATTGCCATTCTGAAAGAACAGCAATTTTTACAATTCTTCGAGAATACACAAATCTAATGTATAAAAAAAGGATATTTGTTTATTCGTATTTTATATACTGTAGTACCATTCATAATATTTCATAAAACATTTCCAAATCATTGATTGATTGTACTTAATATTTTTTTGTGGCAGAATTGCGCCGGGTACCAACTAGTTCTGAAATAAAAATTAAATGACAAGCATAAAATGTTAGATAAAACAGTAGATGCCAGTGGGAAATCAAATTTCAAAAAATCAAATATCAGCGAGCTTGTAGAGAAAATTCTTACTACAGAAGCCTGCACCTAAGATACAAATCTTCCAGGAAGGATAAAGGAAAATTCGAATCTTGAGAAAAATTTTCATCTCAATTGACAAAATCGTTAACATTTTGGTGACAATGGTTATAAATAAATAAAGTATTCTAGCTGAAATGCAAAAGAAAAAAAAATGTTAATGTTCTTTGAAGAAATTTTATGTGAAGGTTGGGCTAATTATTTAATCGTTACACGGATTTGTTAGATTTTGGCAACCAAAATTTAGTTTTATTTCTTTATTTTAAGTCTGGAGATATAAACTCCTAGTGTCCCAACAAGTATATATCACAAGTCTTAAAAGCGTTAATCAGTTGCGGAAGAAATTTAAAATATGAAGGACGCAGGCACAAATGCAAAGGGAAATGGATAAAGAAAGAAAATACACAAATGCAAATAAAAAAATTGCTCATATACTAACGGAAAGTTGTAGAAAATACAAATACATCAAACATAAAACTATATACACAAATATATATACATGCAAACATACAGAAATAAAGTCTAATACAGGAAAAATACTATTATATGTGTACAAATTAAAATACATAATAGTACAAAGATCAAATACATATTAAATGTGTACAAATGGGAAATCGTCTATGTATAGTGTGTGCATAGTTTATATCAATGTTTAAAAATTACTTTATTATATATATATTCTACCAAACAGCTAATTATTAAGCTCTAACTCTCAATTAATTAAAATGTATAATTAATCAAATTGAATTCTCATTCATGTCTAGGTAAATTCAGATTCCGATTTAAAGAGTTGGTTTTTCATTTTTTTTTTTTCTGTCAGTGTCATCTATCAAGTAATTTTGAAATAGTGCATTAATGTATTACGGTTTAGATAATGTTTGTTGGTGTTTCAAATTTTTTAAAGTTTTTTTTTAAAGACTGATTTCTTAACTTTTTATTTTATTGATAATTTTTGTTCACAACTTTACTTTTTGTTTATATTGTATTTCTGCATTGGAAAAAAATTCCTCTCCAATTGCCACAATTATTTTTCACAGACTTAAAGAAAAAATATTTAAAAAATGAAAAATTGTTTTTCTAATATGTGTAAATAAAACAAATTAAAAGTAAAACCCTAAGAAAATTTTTCACTTTAGTGAGAAAAAAACCCCACGAAAATGTTCATGATTAAATTTTTTTACTTATTCATTGAATTAAATATGTTGATATCCGGTGTATTAAATCAGTGCTCCGCAACCGGTGTGCCGCGGCACACTGGTGTGTCTTGAGCCAGATACAGGTGTGACATTTTACAATTTTTCATCATGTATTTAATGCACAATGACAATTTTTTTTTCATAATAACGTCTATTTTTCTAAATATACTATAGAATAATTATTATAACTAAATAATTATTCAATGGTCTCCTGGTGAGAACAGTTGAAAACTGCATAGTGTGTAGTGTAAACACCAAGGTTCACCAAATTAATCATAGATAAAGCAAAATGACCGTTATGCGCGTCGTCGAAGACTCGTGCACATGTGTTATTTGCATTTGCGCATGGTACATCACGTTTACTCTTATGTCGTTGTCACTATTTCATAACACAAAATTAAATAAACACGTTCCTACCACTAATGATATTTATTATTAATTATCTTACTGAATTATATATTAATTAAATATGATAAGCGGTCATGCTTAAAAGATCTTGACCAAGAACTTCGGGTCGCGGTGTCAAATATTGGGCCGAATATAAAACTTTTGTGTTCATTGAAACAAGCGCAGGTATCACATTAATAATCATTATGATTGCGTAGAAATAAATATGTTATGATTTTATGTATGTTTACTTTTCAAATAAAAAACAAACATTTATTGTAAAATTTGTGTATGAATTAATGCCTATATACTTTAGCTTTTGTTGTGCCGCGGAATTCTAGAAAGAAATAAGGTGCGTCGTAGGTGAGAAAAGATTGCGGAGCACTGTATTAAATGACTAGTTTCATTTTGCATTTTTTTCCATCAGTAGTTTTCACTCCTCTAAACGTTTTCTTCTTTTAAAAGTTTATTGTCTTTGCAAAATAAGGGAAAAAATAAAAAAGTAAATACGCAAAGCTCCATTTTAACATTTTAAAATCACGTGATAATAACAAGTTTAAAGAAGAAGTAATTATCGTCTGCCAACAAAGTATCAGAAATAAAAAAGTAGAAATGGTTCATTTAACATTCGTATTGTCATTGGAAAGGAATATCAAAAAGAAATCTAATGATATAAGTGAGAAGAAAGTAAATACTATTTTTTGATAGCTTTTCTTTCAGACTGAAAAGAAAAAAAATTCCTTTTTAAATCTAACTCCAGTTTTTTTTACAAAAGGGATTCTATTGGGATGAATGGAGTTGCTATTCAAGTGAAAAATTTGTTATTATAGTTATTATTTTTTTGTTTTTCGGACTCGGTGAGGTCTGAAGCGTTGAATTTCGTAACATGAAATTTGAGAATTCGAATTTTCTGTCAACTGTAATACTTTTTCTTTGTATATCTCGTACAAGAAAAAGTTTTTTAA
>JAPMOQ010023229.1:0-61371 GCA_026543055.1 Argiope trifasciata
ACATTTCTCAGAAATATTTTTGAAAGCAGACATCTAACTTTTTTTCTGGAGAATAAGATAACATTGACAAAAAAGTATGAAATATTGGAAATTCGGTAGAATCCAGAGCTTCAGGTTGCGTGTTGGCAGATAACTTTGAACACCTAAAGAGATTAGATGACTGAATTTTCGAATATGTTTTAGATATTCTAGAAAAAAGTTGATCTTTTAATAATTATAATCCTCGAATAAATAAATAAGAATATATATGTATATGCAGGGTGATCAGCGAATAGCAAACATCCCTACTAAAAAGATCGATACAATTATGCGGTAAACTGTACGTTTATTAGCAAAACTGTAAAAATAATGTGCAAAAGTTACAAAATTTAGTTACAAAAATCGTTAACAGACGGCGCTCTGCGCTGAAAGCTCTTTTTTTGAAAGGAGTCTTAAAAAAAGCAATTAAGTGATGCGGTCTTTGCAATCAAAATACAATTTTTTCAAAATGTTCACTGTTCGAAACAATGAGGTGGCGTAATCGGACAATGAAATTTGAATGTTTCAACGGAAATGGAATCCCATGCAACACCAATCAACGATTCAAACTCTTCTAGAGTGGCGGGATTGTTTCTATAGACAGTGTCTTTCAATGCTCCCCACAGAAAGAAGTCACAAGGAGTCAGATCGGGAGTCATTTTTCATTTTTAAAGTCACACTGAAAGTGTCTATGGGCATTTTGATGAGAGCGCCATCTGTTAACGATTTTCATAACTAAATTTTCTAAACTTTTGTACATCACTTTTACAGTTTTGCTAATAAACGTATAGTTTACCACATAATTCTATCGATCTTTGTTGTAGAGATATTTAATTTTGAAATCAGGGCTTATTCGCTGATCACCCTGTAATAAATAAAACACCATTTATTTTTAAAAAATATATTAGAGTGCGTTGAATGATTTGGATTTATATATTTTATAACACCAAAGGTAAATAAAAATTAATTTACACCAATTTAATTTCGGTCTCTCCAAAAATATCTCGCATTCTTTCTAATAAACTTGTCATACCAGAGAACATTTTACATGACATTGGTATGATTGCGAAATATTAATTTTTAGAGTGAATTTAGCATTTTCACTGACTCTATCGCATGATCCTTGATGAGTGTTTAACTGATTTATCCCTGGCATGTGCTAATAGTTCCCAAAAATCGAATTTGTGTTTTAGTCAAGCTTTACGCAACTAATTGAAATAAAAATTTGCTCAAAACTGCGCTTGTGGTAGCGTAGTTCAAACTTGCGCATGAACGACACGAACTTCGCTCTTCTCCCTTACCTGTCCTCGACTCTCTCTTGGTTTCACCATAGAGTTGATATATAAATGGAGGGAGCTAGTCGCTTGTTTCCTGTCTAAACAAGTGTGCCCAACATAAGTCATGTGACTTCGGAGAAATCTGGAAGTAAGAACATATTTTTGGAGCCATATCGCAAATTTTGGCATGCTCAAAAACTGCTGCGCAACATTTTGCTTCCTGGTATTGGGTCCGGTTGGTTTTCGTTTCCGGTTAAACAGACCGGAAATCCCATAGAAATGAATCCTATTTCATTTTCTAAACAGTTTTTATTATCTATATATTTATAAATAAATATTCATTCTTTGAAAATCAAGCAAACTGGTTTAGAAAATATTTTCTCTTTTACACAAGTGTCCGAATTAAATTATGTTTAGATTTTTTAGTTATTGTGCATTACTTAAAAGTGGTTATTTTTCTTCTTTAAATAAACATTTTATTTCTTTTCTTTGACTAAAAACATTTTAAGATTTTACATTAGATGCTCAAATACTTTCTATCATTCTCTTAAACAGATTTTTTTTAAAACAGATTATTAAAGTGACATAAGTTGGGTTTTTTTTTTAATATACTGTGCATATGCCAATATTACCCATGCTATTAGATATGGACATTATAGAATCAACATACTACGGGTTTCACTCCCTCGGACACCACGTGACCTTTCCCCTTGTGACCAGTTCGCAACCTCCGCCGTTGAGTGAGAGGATCTTACAACAAGGAATGTTATTTAATGTCAAAAGATATTTCACAAAGAATAATACTTATAGTCCATTTTTTTAGCTCATCGACTTCAGTTCTTTTTTTAAAAACTTTTAGTGCTACAATACATTTTTATCTAAAATTTACAGCAAATACATTTCTGTTTTCTTTTTTTAATTCCCTGGCAATGTGTTTGAAATTACTATAAATTTCTGTAGTTAATCTGTGGTAATCATACCTGAGATAATGTTAACAGGATAACAGCCCATTTACACAGGCACATCTTTCAGTCATGTATGTAATTTATACATAATCTTTGCTTTCTGAACATTTTTCATTTGTATCTTGATAAAAATTCAGTTTCGCAAAGCAACAACAAAATCATTTAATAAGATTTTCTTTTGAATTTTATTCACAAAATGCATGGCAAAACTAAAATGTAAAAATCACCTTTGGTTGCTGATGATGATGTCATGTCCGTGTTTCCATGGAAAGGGGGTGCAGTAGATTCTGAGGGTAAAGACCTCTGAGCACCCAGAGGGCAGAAGTCTGTTTCTAGCTCAAATGAAGGTGACCCACACATTCGCTTGCACAACCCCTCTTTACAGTGGGGAAGGGGGCTCATTCACACATCTCACCGATAGAACACAGAACAACCATGCCCGAACCGGGACTCGAACCCGGGACGCCCAGATCACGGGGAAGATACGCTACTCCTATGAAAGGAAGCCGGTAACACCTTTGCTTAGTTAATTATATTATCACAAACTGGTCTTTTCCAATGCTGAAAAAAAATCTTAATTCTGATAAGGAAATAAACCACAAAAGAATCTCAGCTTCAGACAGAGGAAGTTTCGAATTCTTCTTTATTTTTTAATTCCTTTTTACAATAGAAAGAAAAATTAGAACATCATTGCATCATTTAAATACGTTGCTACTTTTACAGCAACTCTCTAAAATGTGAAAAATGTTTCTCCAGTTAAAAGACATGGTCACTAAAAAAATAATCAAAAAAATTCTATAAAATAACTTTTTGAATATTTTTTTCGGTTCCTATCTGACGAACTCCCATCACATTTTCCAATTGCACTTTTCCATTTGAAAGAATATTATTTAAATTTCTTTTTTTAATATATATAAACTACAGAATGGCCACGAGGACAATAAGAAATGCCTGGTTTCATTAATAGTTAACCTCAAAACAAAATGCTTGGCACATAACAGTTTTTCTGAACCAAAAAGGGAACAAAAAAATTTGTGATTCTTCCTTTGAAAACTTTAGCTCCGTTTCAAACTATCCATAAGCAATGATAAAAACAAAAGTACTCTCGCGTTTGACTTTCTTTCCAAGATAAAAAGGAAGAGGAACACTTTTATTGATAAAAGAAACTTCAAAGCCAAGGCAAGGATCATGAAATAAATGTAAAATTTTGTTTTCCTTATTGTGATAAAAAGAGACTCCAACTCAAGTAAGAAAAGACAAAATGAAATAATGCGTCAATGGCAAAGTTATTGAAAAAGAAAAAATTTCTAGAACACTGTTTTTTATCATCTTAATAAATTTCAGTTTATTTTTTCGAAACTCCTTGTTCTTTCTTTTTAATACTTGAGTATTCGTTTCTAATTTCATTAAGAGGAAAATTCAATTTTATATTATTTTTATACATAATGTATTTCTTCTTCAAACGATAAATAATGTTATTTTGATAAAAATAAGTAAACAAGTTCTTTTCAGAATGTTTGAAATTTTGAATCATTTATATTTCTTGACAAAGTTTGTTTCCCACTTATCTTTCAAGTGAAGATTCTTTTTTACCATCTTAATAAATTTCAGCTTATTTATTAATTTATTGAAACTCTTAGTTCTTTCTTTTTAATTTTTTAGCTATTTTTTCTAATTTTATAAAAATTTAGGAAAATCAGGGAAATTTTGTTATTCAATGATAAATATTATTTTGATAAAAATAATAAAGAAATTCTTTTCAAAATGTTTGAAGTTCAAAATCATTAATATTTCTTGCCAATTTTTTCCCCTTTTCTTTCAAGAAGCTTCTCTCGAGCTTTGAAATTCTGCTTTAAGAAATTGCATTCTTATGTTATTTGAAATACATATAATTTCAACATTTATCAAAACATGTACCACATTTAACAACCACTAAAATTACTTTCCTATTGTAAGAAATTATTTCTTACTTGCGACAAGCTTTTAATACATTTAATAGAATTGTGAATTTAAATGACCATGAAAATTCTGACCTCGAGAAAAAAAAATTTGGAACTCGATTGATTTTGAGACGGTCACAAATTATCACTTTTCTAATTGTTGGTGATTGCAAAATATGAATCATTTTAGACTTAATATTGTTTATCTGTCGCATTGATACCACGTGACTCTAAAAAATATTGTTTTCATATGATAACAGGAAATTCAGGATAGCAGATTTCATTTTTTTCAATTTTTTCTTCAGACTTATTTTGTTTATGTTTATTTCACAAAGAATGTTGCTTATGATAGATCTTTTTTTTCTTTTCTTTTTTAGTTCTTAGGCTTCCGATCTTTTACTTTTAATGTTTCTATATATTTTATTTAAAATACATCACAAATAGTTTTTTATATCGCTTTTTTACGTTATTTGCCAATGTGTATGAGATTTTCTATTATAAATATCGTTAGAAAATATGTGGCAATTATATCCGAGTTATTTTTAACTAAATAACAGTCTATTTAGACCAGAGTTTCCCAAACTTTTTTGTGTCGTAGACCCCTTGCCATGTTTTTCCGTATTGAATAGACCCCCTACTTACCTGATATTGATTTCCTGTAAATTTCTAACTGTAGTGAAGTTTACTGTTAAAAACTTAAAGTAAAAACACATGTTAATTTATACATTTATTAATTGAATTTAAATTTATACTACTCAAAATAAAATTTCGTATCTGTTATGTAAAATTTATGTAACATGAAATAAACATAAAATAAACTAACATAAGCAAAAAGTCAATATTTTTAATGAGAAGGATGAGCCTGATGCTTTAACAATAAATTATCAACATTTGGCGTCAATTTTGTAAGGGTTAATCTTAAATCTCCTCGGCTAATGATGTCCAGTCTGTTTCTTTTATTCGTTAAGAGATTAGTAACAGCGCTAAACCCCTTTTCCACTAGGTATGACGATGGAATGGAGATTAAAAATTTCCTAGCTATATTCCATAATACGGGATAAGTAACGGGTATGTTGCAAAGAAGCCAGAATTGCTGATATCCGTTTTTAAACTGAACCTTAAGTTCTTCGTTTGTACTTAGTTCTGTCAGTTCCTCTTGTATTATGACATTCGTTTCTTCTATGTCACCATATGGATTAATTATCCATGGTGGTATAACCATAGTCAAAATATCCTCAAACCTAGATTCAAAATCTGAATGGATGACATTTAAATGTTGAACGTAAGTTAAAACGTCGTCTTCCTGGCAGCTTGTCTGTGACAAATTAGGGAACTGAGAAAATTCACCCCGTCCAATATTTTGCTTCATTAGTTTAACTTTGGCAAGAAACGCTGATAAGATGGACTTTGTTTTAATCAAATTTAAACTGTCGCCTTGTAATTGCAAATTAACCATATTAAATTTTGTAAACAAATCTGTTAAATAGGCAATGTCTGTTTTCCACTTCATTAAATTTTCTTTTAAAATTTTATCTTTAGTATCCAGAAATTCTAAAATAGTCTCAAAAAGTGCAAAAAATCTTGTCAAACATGAGCCTTTCGACAGCCAGCGTACTTCAGTGTGAAGGAGTAATTGATGAAAGTGTTCGTCATTTCCTTCACACAACTGGGCAAATAACCGCGTATTCAACGCTTTGCTTCGGATTCGATTTACTGCATCAATGACAAAATGAAGTGATTCATGCAATCTCAAATTTTTAGCAACTAAATGTTGTCGATGGATGACGCAATGTATTGCTAACACCCCTGACACATTTTGTTTTAAATAGCTTATAAATCCATGATAACGTCCAACCATGGCAGGAGCTCCATCTGTAGCTACTGATATTATATTTGATAAAGGCTTTTTCAATGAAATAATCCTTCAAAACATGGAATATTGATTCACCTTTAGTGTCGGTTATCAAAGTTCTTGCGAAGTTCTTCGTGGATTTCTTGATTCATAACAAAAAGAACATATTACAATAATAATGTTGTATTATCAGGTAAAGTTGACTCGTCCAGTTGTATAGAGAAATGGCTCGTTTGCAAATAATTACATAAGAAGCTTTCAATATCAGAACCCATTTCATCAATACGTCTTTCAACAGTATTGTTGCTTAAGGGAATTCTTTTAATGATATCAGATGCAGGTTTGTGTAAAACAGTTTTTAAAACCTCTTCAACGGCTGGCGAAATAAACTTCTCTCCGATAGTATGCGGTTTTCCGGATTTTGCTATAGGTAACGAGATATTGTAAGACGCCCGCAAACCATCATCATTTCTTTGTGACGTCGAAGCAAACATTCTGTCCAGTGTAGGTCTCTTTTGAAGTTCATCTTTGAGTGTTTGAAAGTATTTCAAATCTTTCTCTGTTTTATCAGGGTGGCATCTTCTCAGATGATCTTGCAGTTTAGATGGTTTCATAGCGTCATTGTTCAAAACTTTGTTGCATAAAAGGCACATAGGCAATTTTTTGTCCGCCAATGATGGAATGAAGCCAAATTTCAAATAATCAACACTGTACTGTCTACATTTCTTTTTAGATTCGGACATGGCATCAGTCATCTATGGGCAAAATAAAATTATTTAAATAAGTTTACAGCTTACACAATTTTATAAACATATATAAAAATTTTTTTTGCTTCATAGGTACTTTTATGAATAATGTAAATGTTTTGATATTATAAGATAGTATGATGTGAGTAAATATGTATTATCAGTGTATGTGTTGAGATTTACTATCGTGGATCCCCATTTTCATTTCATGGACCCCCAAATTTTTTTTTCGCTGACGTAGACACCTTGCAGGTTGTCATAGACCCCTAGGGGTTGATATAGACCACTTTGGGAATCACTGATTTAGATGGACAAATCTTTTATTTCTGCAAGTAATAGCATTCATAATATTTTTCATATGCATTCAGACAAATATTCGTTTAGCAAGGTAACGACAGATTTATACAAAAAAGATTTTCTTGTGAATTTTATTCACACAAAACTGTTATCTAAAAATCACCTTTGGTTTGTTAATTAGGTGTTCACTGAACCCAGTTTCTTGTAATGCTGAAAGAAAAAAAAAAGACATGAATTCTGATAAGAAAATAATTCATTAAAAAAAACTTCTAGGCAGAAAGAGAGAAAATACAGAAAGAGTTCCGAATTCTTCCTTGTTTTTTAATTCCTTTTTACAATGGAACAAAATTCCATCATTGCAGCGTTTATAGTCTGTCTCTAAAATGTTGAAATTCTTCCTCCAGTTAAGGTATATGGTCATCAAAAACATGATCTTAAAAAATTATTAAAAAAAACTTTTTAAACTATTTTTTTTTGGGGAGGGGGTTCTATCTTACAAACTCTCATCTCATTTTTCAGTTGCTTTTTTTCCATTTAAAGAAAATTACTTAAGATACCTTTTTTATATATATAAGCTACAGAACAGCCACTAGAAATAACTCATTTCATTTATAGTTAACCTTAAAACAAAATGGTTAGAGCGTAACATTTTTCTGAACCAAAAAAGGAACCATAAAGAAAAGAATTTTGACTCTTCCTTTGAAAATTCTTGCTCCGCTCAAAACTAACCATAAGCAATGATAAAAACAAAAGTACTCTCGAGTTTGACTTTCTTTCCAAGATAAAAAGGAAGAGGAACACTTTTATTGATAAAAGAAACTTCAAAGCTAAGGTAAGGATCATGAATTAAATATAAAACTTTGTTTTCGTTATTGTGATAAAAAGAGATTCCAGTTCAAGTAAGAAAAGGCGAAATGAAATAATGTGTCAGTGGCAAAAATATTGAAAAAAAAAAAAAAACTTCAAGAAGATTGTTTTTTATCTTCTTAATAAATTTGTTTATTTTTTCGAAACTCCTTGTTCTTTCTTTTTTATGTTTGAGTATTTGTTTCTAATTTTATCAAGAGGAAAATTCAATTTTATATTATTGTTTATACGTAATGTACTCATTCTTCAAACAATAAATGTTATTTTGATATAAAAAAAAAGTAAATAAATTCGTTTCAAAATATTTGAAGTTTTTTAATCGTTTATATATCTTGGTAAAGTGTTTTTTCCACTTGTCTTTCAAGTTGCTTCTCTCAAGTTTTGACATTCTGCATTAGGAAATTTTAGCATGCTTTCTAGAAAACTAACCATTTTCTTAAGCTTCAAATTATGTATATATATTTATTTATGTAGCTTGCAGAGCATCTTCTATTCATAAAAAATCAAAACAAGACTCCAAGGGTTTCAGAATTCCATCGGTTTCGTTTATTGTCTTCACTTCACATCATAATTTACAAGCTATTGCCAGATTTCAAAAGGTCAGTTATTATGCAAAATAATATTAATAAAATATGTTTATCAAAGAGAAAATTCGTTTGCTTTTACTTTTAATAATATTTTAAGAGAAATAAAATTTGTAGCAGTTATGAAATATCTGAAAAGGAATCGTCTGCTAAGTATCTGTTAACAAATTATGATATTTACTGAGCAGAATTCGTATTCTAATGTAATTCTAAAAATGAATAATCTCAGCACTTATCAATACGAACACAGTAATAAAATTACTTTCCTATTGTAAGAAGGTATTCCTTATTTATTAAAAGCTTTTAATATATTTTAGAGAATTTTGTATTAAAATACCCATGAAAATAAAGCTGATTAAAATATTCATTAGAAATCGAATTTTCATTTAATAATTACTCCGTTGGATTAATTTATGATTGTACTCAAAATGCAATATCCTGTTGTGTAACATTCGAATATTTAAATCATTTATTTTGTCCAACATGAAACTGAATAAGTTCGACATACCTGTAAACAGTATCCACTACTAAGTTAAAAACAGATTGTTAACTGAAAGTAGACTCGATAGTTGCCAGTAGATGGCGCTATATGAGAGAACCTAAAACAGATTTTTGGATTGGTAGATTTCGCGCCATTGAAATCAACAGACTCTTCGTATAAAGGCCAATTTTAATTACATCAGAATGACATTCTAGCAAATCAAAATTGTTTGGTAAATTAATATTTTCTTATCCAAGGTTTATTGTTCATTTTATCTGAATAATAATTTGGAAAAACAATCAAACAATCAAAAATAAAATAGATTGTTTTGAAGTATGGAATTTTTAAATGTATAACAAAATTAAATGATTTTGCTGCAGTCAATATACATGATGTCAAGGTCATCTGAAAATGTATCTGTCTACACTATCTAATATTATCAAATTGCACAATGTCTGCACTTTTGGGCAAGCGCCAAGACACGTTTACTTTATCAAAAACCGGTGAAGTGAAAGATAAAAGGGAGAAAACATTTGGACTACATCCCCCAGGGGGACACCTCGAATTGAGGATGAGATGCTTCTGGCATAAAGGTTGCATCTCTCCACCCTGGAGAGTACACGAAAGGGTGGGGATTTGGCTCCTCCCATCAACGATGGAATCTACTTCCTTAAGGAAGGGTTATAATGTGGTCGGTGATGGCTCTTAGGTCTCGACCACAGCTCCAGTCAGTGTTGCTGCTGTGGTGGTCCAGTCAATTAGTATTATTTATCCGCATGCCTTCTGTTGGATCTGAGAGTCAATAATATGACTGAAATTTTGTTTTGAAGTCTAGCATCTTTAAATGTGGAACAAAATCAAATGATTTTGCTGCAGTCAATATACAAGATGTTACGGTCATATGAAAATGTATCTGCCTTCACTCACTAATATTATCAAATTGCATAATGTCTGCACTTTTGCGCTTGTGTCAAGACACGTTTATTTTATCTAAAAACGGGTGAATTGAAAGATAAAAAAGGGTAAAATAACATTTATATTACATCCCACCCGAAGGGCATCTCGAATTGGGGATGAGATGCTTCTGGCATGATCTCCACCCTGAAGAGTACATGAAAGGATGGGGATTTGGCTCCTCCCATATATGATGGAATGTACTTCCTTAGGGAAGGGTTGTACTGTGACCAGTGATGGCTCTTAGGTCTCAACCACATCTCCAGCCAGTGTTGCTGTTGTGGCGGCTAGGTCAATTCGCATTATTTATTCGTATCACTTGCAGCGCCAATTCTCCCTGGGGTGGAGAAAGAAGAAGCCCCTCAGTTCTCGTGTGAGCTGGACCCAGAGAGAGTTGCTCTTCTACTAAGCAGGAGACAAAATGCTCTGATTTATTTTATTGTTTACATTTCCTCCTATTAAGTGAGGTTGTGAGGCAAAGTTGCAATATTTCAATGCTTATGAAATTAATTAGCATATTGGTTGAGTTTCACAATAAACTGTTTTAAAAAACTACAGCCCGCTATTTTTTATTGAGCTACAAACAATCCGTATGATTTCTGTTGGGTCTGAGAGTCAATAATAGGACATCATATGAACTACGAAAATCTCAGATTATTCAAAAAATTAGTGGCTGTAATAACTGTTCGCCTTTCTTCGTACCACCCCTGAGAGAAGTACAATGATCAGAAAATGCTAGATTAAGGATTTATTTAAACAGATTTTATTTATATTAAACACAAACCAATATCTCAGGGCATTCAGCTGATAGCCAAAGGTGAATAATAATTAATAAGTGATAATATTACAACTCTTATCATATAATGCATCTGAATTTATTTTAGGATACGTTTTTTATAAGAATTTCTCATTTTAAGAATTTTTATGCGAAATAACTTCAAGGAATGAGAAAATGTTTATTTTTTAACAAGAATGCAGCGAATATTCCTCTTTTATTCAGAAAAGGAAATATTCACACAAAGAAGGTGCAATGTGTTCAGGTTTATTTTCTTTTTTAAATATTCCGTCGAGATTTCTATGGGAGGATTTCAGAAAAACTCTTACCGAACAAGTAAAAAAGTCGAATCCGACAAGTGATACCATTTTTATTTATTCGGTTATTTTTTGAAATGCTGTCAAAAAAATATGGAAATACCAAAAAGTTATTCGTGTACGTTGTCTAGCTTCAAATAATAAACGATAAGATATAGAATAATATTCTTTTGTGTATATATATGTATGTGTGTGTGTGGGTATAATAAATATTTTGTTGATAATACTATATAATATATATTTTATTATTTCTAATATATAATTTATTTATCTATTATATAAATATAATATATTGTTACGGATTTCCTATCCGTTGGGCTAGTTTATCTGTATAGTGGGTGTGTATGGTGTGAGAAGAGATGATGAGAACACAGAATGATCAGTCCTTTAGTAAACGACACAGCACAGATGATGTTTATTAACAGGACGAAGACAGGACAGCACAAAGACGACAAGTATTTAAAAAAAGACAACTATATACAGCCGAGACGAACACGCAGGACAGCACACAGCAGAACTCTACTGCAGATTGTAGCCCACAATAGCAACAGTAGTCAACAGGCAGAAATTCCGTAGTGACAACATCCACAGTCACAAAGCGGACAGGCAGGATTCAGCAGGAGAGGGAATCTTTTAGGGATTCTGTCTACACTCACGTAGGGTCTCTCTCGAACAGACTGAAACTTCTCTTCTGTCTCTTCTCACCTTAGCTGGCGACTCACTACTTCGTACAACGGGACTACTCCGTTCTCGACGACGACACACGACACAGGCTTCGTCGGAATACGCCACATAGCGATTCAGCAGTCCTCAGTTCAGACTTCTCTGTTTAGGTCTTCTCGGTCGACAACCACCGTACTCCATTCAACTTCCAAGACCTCTCAGTTCAGGTCTTCTCGATTCAACTCTGCCGCACTTCTTCTCGATTCCCCACCGCCGCGCTTCTTGTCTTCTCGACTGAACACCAGACCGTGCTGCTTCTCGAGGCAGGGCTAAAATCTTAGGGACCAATCATGAGCATTCTGTATGAATCACGGCTCCTAATGGACGGATCGGGAATATTCTCGATGTTTCGAGTATTATCTATTTTGTCACCAATATCGATAAATTCGACGCCAAGCCCTGGGACCTCTGACATCACACCCATTCACTATTCAATACAGATTAATGTCAATCTGACTTCCTTATGATGACAGTATTAATATGTTCGTAACAATATATTAGATCTTATCTAATATATATTTTCTTATATATGCGAAAGTAAAAATAAAGGAGATTTGAAAATTTTATTCAAAACATTTTAAATATTAGATAAGACAAAATATAATATATCTTATATTAGATTTAAGTATAAGATATATTAGATAAGATAATTATATATAATTTGCCGTTCTATGAACCAGACCATTTGACCTACAGCTTATAAATTTGGGATGCATATACCTTGAAAAACAGGAATGTGATTGTTTTGTAGTTTTAATCAGAGTTTTAATAAATTATAATTCGATCCCGTTTTAATGTTTCACTGCTTTAACTACAGGAAAATATAACTACGCTGGATTCTTAGTAGTGTGTCTTTCTGGGGGTCCCGGGTTCGAGTCTCGGTTCGGGCATGGTTGTTATTCGGTGTTCTATCTGTGAATAGTGTGAATGGACCCCCCTGTAAAAAGGGGCAAGCGAATGCGAAGCACGAAGTAGCTAAGCCGCACTCTTGACCCTAGTTGGCGCTATGAAAAATAAGGGAATCTAATTTAAGTTTAAATCGCTGACAACAATCAGCGGGCTAGACAATGACAATGACTTTGGAAACAACAACAACAAATATTACTGCATAAAAATCAAATTTACATAGTTTAAAAAATAAAAAATTGTTTTTAAAATTATAACAATTTAAACATCGTGAGAATTTTTTCTTAATTTGAACAATTTTAGAAAAATATTTTCTGCTTAATTTTCAGTAATTGGTTGATTGTATCATTACCCAAAAATTAAAAACATTTTCATTATTTCTTCAAATATTTATGCAAGTGAATTTTTTACATTGTTTTGATCTAAAGAAGAAGTATTCTGTTTAATATCTGTGTCATTTATATTTTTAAAAAATGGAGTTACAATACCACGTAATTTAAAAAATATAGATAAGCTGGAGCTCTGTTTGTTTAATAGCACTATGTGATTATGGCCCTGATTCTATAAGAAAAGTTCAATAATTAGAATTTAAATAATATAATTAAAATAATAAGACTTTAATTCTAAGCAATTAGTAGAATCTTAGACATGAACTAATATCTTAACAACTCTTAGAGAGTCAATTTTTCACCTGAGATGACTAATATAGAATATTATTTCACCTGAGACGACTAATATAGAATATTATTTCACCTGAGACGACTAATATAGAATATTATTGCAGCAAATGCATTTTAATTACTAAGTGAACATATTGAAATATACAAGATTTTGATCAATTATGTATGACAAAGTGATAAAATTTTTTAAATATTTTATCATTTATGAAAACGTAGGATGATTGATTTATAAGATTGATTGATGTATTAACTTTTGTTTAAAATATTAGTAAAAATATTTTGTAAAATTTGATTCACAGAGCAAAGTATGAAAAAAATCTAAAACTCATTATTCATCAGTGCATTGTTTGACTCAAGCTTCATAAAATGTAATTATTTACTTCATTTAGACCAAGTTAACAGCAATAAACAATATGTAAGCCTATTACTAATGATTTACAAATCGGTCACTAGGCTCGAATTTGAATGCGTATCATGTATAAATTAATAGTGTTTACCGTAAATAAAGATGATTTATAGAATTAAAGATAGAAATATTGCAAAGGATCATAGAAACATATGCTTTGTATTTATTTTTTTAGAAATAATATCATTTAATATTTATTTTATTTTAAGCAGTCACGTGCTGAAAGTTATATTTTTTGTATATTTAGTTTACAATAATGATTTTTTTTTAATTTGAACTTCTGTCAGTATGATGGCAACACTTTAATAAAAACTAATTTTTTCCCTTTGATGTGCTCGTGCAGATTAAATTTTATTGTTTTGTCCGAAATATAGTGTTAAAAAATAAGGTTAAAAATGGTTATTTCTTTGAAAATTCGTTAAAAATAGAATCTTAAGTTACTTGTTAAAATACTGATATCGTTAGAAAGCTATGTTTTTAATCTTTAACTTATGTAAAAATCATGCTCGTGCGATAATATCTTCGGAAGTTATAGCCGGGAAAAGCCAAAAGTTCGCTTATTTTTTAATTAATTTAAGTTATACTTAAAAATTTGTAACGTGTAATCGCTCCGAATTACACATTCCATGTACCCAAGGTATACACATGCCAAATTATATTGCTCTAAGTGGAACGGTCTGGCCTGTAGAGCGCCAACATACACACAAACATTGAGCTTTATTATAAGTATAGATATAGAGGTAATATACAGGATCTTGACCATGATAAAGTGATAACTACCAATTATTGAATGGATCGGGATTATACTGACCAAGTGTCAGTATTATCCTGATATTGTATCGTTTATCAAATATACAGAAACCTGGTCAGTGTTAATATTATTTTATTCTATATATGATGATACTAACATTATTCTATTTTATCACTTATGAAACATACAAGAAACTGACCAAATATACATGATAATGCGTTAATATTATCCTATTTTATTACGTATAAAATATACAGGATCCTGATCAGTTATCCGTGATAAAGTGATAATTTTATCCTAGTACTTTATCATTTATAAAACACACAGGATCCTGACCAATTATACATGATTATCTTAGTATTTTATCATTTGTGAAATATACAGGGTTCTGATCAATTACAAGTGATAAAGGGATATTATCCTAGAATTTTAACATTTGTTAAACATACAGGGTTCTGACCAATTAATTATACATGATTATATTTTCCTAGAATTGTATTATTTGTGAAACACACCGAGTCCTGACCAATTATACGTGATATAGTGATAATATTTTCCTAGTATTTTATCATTTGGGAATCATACAGTGTTCTGAACAATTATACGTGATAACGTCCTAATATTATCCTAACATTTTATCATTTTTGAAAAAAAACAGGGTCTTGACCATTTATACGTGATAGAATGATAACATTATCCTAACATTTTATCATGTATAACTATAATTAATAATTAATGTAACAGAAAGGATCGTAACCAGGTATACATGATAAAGTGACAATATTATTTTAATATTTCATTCTTCATATAATTTGTATTTTTTTATAAACTTATTTATTTGGAAACTAGGAAAATAAAATTTTTATATTCTCCACTCTTAGCCTAGCGGCTCTTGGCAGCTACCTAATCAGCCTAGATGGAAATCCACCACTGTATTTTACATTCCTAAATCGTATTCTTCAAGCCCTAATCTATTATATGGTATATCATTAATAATTGATTTGATAAATATCCCATGGTTCATGGAACATAGATTAACACATGATTATCATTAATTAATTAGCATTTAAGTTCCAGTAACTTAAACTATCCAATTAGCAACTATGTATCTCCCTGGTCTTGGCAAACCTTTTTCATTCATCTTCCGCAAACATTAAAAAAATTCCCAAGTTCTACAAAAGTAAACAGATTTCTCTTCCGGTTTCGAGAACTCAGAAAAAGGAATTGTAATAGAGACGTCAAAAGAAAAGCTGATAAAATGAGACGACGGTGACAGTTAGGGAACCGAGAATAATGCAAACAACCAGCGCAAATAAAAGATAATTGCTCGAAAATTTGTGGTGAGAAACACCGTGGATGAATCGTTTCCCGCCTCTCCTTAAGAGGTTATTTGTTTTATGACAGGAAATTGGGTTCATCCGGGTTTCCTTTGAGTAAAGAAAAGACTCCACTTTTATCGAAATTAGTTTTTACTAGGAAAAAAAAAGCAAGAAATCTGAGTATCTTCATCCTACGCGAAAGGAAGTTTTAGTTAGCTTCGCAGAATTTATAATTGCACCCCATTAACATACTATTTAAGGGGAGATGGCAGGGGGATTTTGTAGTTGGTTGTTTAGAATTTTACGGTGATGTGATAAAATGCAATTATGAAAAATTAAAAAAGGGAACTTTTTAATTGCTTTTTAAATGATGTTTTTGGGTTATGCAAAAATACGAGAATGATGGTGGATTCGAGAATAATTTTGATAACTGCATGTTTTTTTAAAGCGAAAGAATTATTTTGATAATTGCATTTCAGAACCACTTTTTGTCATGCTTCTTCTTTTTTTTTTTTTCTTTCTTTTTTTTAAAAAAAATATTTTACAATTTTTAGACACTGAGTTCTTAGAATTAGTTTATTAAGATGTCAAACTAGTCAGTTTAGTCTCATATTTTAACCCGTTTTTAACATTATCAGCATATTAATTATTTTTAAGTCAATTTTTCATTTTACATTTCAGAACCACTTTTTGTCAGGCTTCATTTTTTTCTTTCTTTTTTTAAAAAAAATATTCTACAATTTTCATACACTTCGTTCTTAGGATTATTTTATTAAGATGTCAAACTGGTCAGTTTTGTCTCATATTTCTACCCATTTATAGCAAAATCAGCATATCAATTATTTTAAGTCAATTTTTCATTTTAGTAATTAATACAAAAATAAAAGTGTATTTAATTATTTTTAAGATACATGACTGCTTAATATGTACGCTAATTCGCGAAGTTATTTAAACAGACGTTCGATGTTTTTAAATAAAGTAATAAAGAAATGCAAATAGAAAACTCACTAATTATACTTCCTAATATACATTAATAAGAAAGCTAATTTACATAAATAGTAAAGACGAATGTGTGTGTGAATTTGCAATTTATTGATCAGCACTTTTAATCTGCGGCTATTATACGCATATTTTGGAGAATAAAAGTGGAATAAATAAGAAGAGAATAAATAATTAATAATTAAAATTGGAGAATAAATAATTAAAATTTTAAAAAATAATAATAAGAAGAAAATTCGGCTGAATTTTGAAATTTTCAGTAATATTTTACAAAAGATTATTGTGCAAAAGAAAATTTAAAATTGTTTAAAAAAATTTTATTGGTATCAAATAAAAAATCGTCCAAATCTTTGTTAAGCTTTTGCAATTTTTTAAAAATGATTTTTTCGGCTGATTTCAGACAATAGATTACACTGTTTGCCAAAAAATAAAAATTAAAGATTTTTATTTTTTCATCAAATATTTAATCGCTTAATTTTCTGCATTGTTTACATCTAAAAAAAACTATGTTTCAATATTTGCGAAGTTTACAAAACAAATAAACAAATGAAATTGCCATACCACGAATTTTAGAAGATAATTAAACTAGATTTTAAGTTTTTAACAGCGCTATGACGTTATGAGACTGTTCTACATTAAAAAAAATTTATATACTAAATACAAGGAGTAAGATGATTAAAATAACATGACTTTAATGTCACACAATTTAGCTGAACCACAAAAACGCATTATCTTAAATCAAATATAATAATACTCCCGGTTTACCAGCTGATTGCTAGAGGCTTCTAGTATCATTCTATTTTTTTAATTCGAAGGAAATTTGTATTTATTGCAAATTTATTTATTTAACAAATAAATTACTTTCTAACCAATGACTAGACATTAACTAGCCCAGGAATGGGCAAACTACGACCAGCTGCACGATTCTATTTAACCCGTGGAAAACTTTTTAATTTGAGGGACCGAGATAAACTATAAGAAATATATATTTATATATATTTCTTATATTTATTTATTTATTAGATATTTTTTCCATGCTTATCAGCGTAAATTGCGAAGCAGTGAAGTCAGTTAATTGTGAGTAACTTGAATTAATTGAGTTACAATCTAACAATCATCTCAAGCAGTTGTTTCTAAATATGCCAAAGTTAGAATTTTATAAATCATTATCGAAAGTAAGTTTTACAAAGTTAACATCTCAAGCCTAGAAAATCAGATCTATGTTTCCTTCATCTGATATATGTGAACCAGTGTTTTCAACAAGGAGCCTTAGAAAAAATTATTTCAGAAATAGACTGACAGATGAGAATTTCCCCGTTCCTTGGAATCAGTACATCTCACTTCGAACCTCAATGTAAGGAACTTTTAAAAACGAGATTTCAATATCATTTCTCTCATTAACATAATTATTTTGTAATACTTTATATTGTTTGTAAAATTTTAGAAAAATTTATTTTGACAAATCAAACTTTTATTTTTATTTTTGGCCCACGACTGAAAAAGTTTGCCCATCCCTGAAATAGCCTAATCGGAAATTAGCCACTGATGTTCGACTTACAATAAGATGTTTACACATTTAACATTTATATGTTGTTCATTACATTCATAAATTGTTTACTTTAAACGTTCACATTTAAAAACAAGTATAATGATTCAATAATATTTTCACTAAGATAACAATAAGATTTCAGTACTATAAAATAAAGTTTTCTAGTGTTTATATTGGCATCACATTGGAGTTACATTACGTCATCCGCCCTTTTTTTACCGTCGGCACTTTCAAATACAGTTTAAATCCTTCTGATATCTTCGAAACATGATTATTTTTTATGGTAATATTTAAAAGAACTCGAAATTTTTTTTTCAAATATATAGTAGTAAATATTATCTAAGAAATCATATTAAAAATATTTTATTATTAATTTAATTAATTACATTATTTTAATTTATTAAAAACATATTTTTTCTTCATGGGATTATTCTGGACCAAAACTTAACAAACGGTTCAAAAATAAATTTAACAAGTTGAGGGTAAAACAATACAGTTAATAAAGAGTTAAAGTTTGAAAGAATTCTTTTTTCGCATTCTTTTTCTACATCATTTAAATTAATGTAAGTTTTTCCTTATTATTTTGTCAGTTTTAAAAGTTTCTTATCATGATACTGAGTATCAAATTTCATGTATTTTTTTGAAAATCTATTGCTGCATTCGAAAAGAATCTAATCTTCTTTAAAATTGGAAACAACTTAGATCTGAAGTTTTGTATTCTCTTACTCATCTCATTGGTTAAAAACGAATCGGAGTGGCGAAGAAAAGGCATTTAAATGAGAAATTCATAAACATTAATTTTACTGTCTATTAAAATCTCAGGATCAATTTTTTCTCTGTGTGTGTACTGAAAACAGTTATTCGTCCGTGTATATTTAACATACAGAGAGGATAAAAAGTTTTGATAACAGGACAAAAAATTATGTCAATTTCTTAAAATGCAAAATTTGTTTAAATATTCAATTAATTAGAAATTAATCAAAATGTTACAACCTTTCAGCAATAAATTATGAATACATTTATGTACAAGAAATATATTTATCATAAAATACAAAATTTTTCTTCCTCAATTAAGACATTTTCATTTATTAGTAACTCTTTATTTGATTACTAGCTGCCTTTGGCGACCAGCTGGTTCGCCATGAGTAATTCGTTCGAAAATTTTCAATTAAATCACATATTCATTAGCCTTGAAGTAATTCCGGGCATGTATTGGCCTGAAATTAATATTTTCTTTAAGATGATGGACGGAAAGTTCTAAAAGTACACCTTTTCCAAATAATATTCTTTAATTTTATAAATCAGTCAGTTTTAACCATCGGTTATGCTTCCAAAATATTAAAAAAAATTCGATGATGTTGCCAAAATATTAAATATGTTTTTTTAAAAAAAGCGAGAAAGGGAAAAAAAGTATTAAATTAATGATACAGATATTGCAAACGATTACATAAATATGCCATTAAGTCGGGATTTCAATGCATATCCTGTCTAAATTCAATCAGGTTTACCGTAAATAAAGAAGATTTATTGAGTTAATGATATAGATATTGCAAAGGATTGTAGAAACCTTTGCTTTGCATTTATTTTTTAAAGAAAATATCACATTTTATATTTCTTTTATTTTATCCAGTCACGTGCTAAAAAAACATGGTTAAAATATTTCTTTAAAAATTCGTTAAAAATAGAGGCTTAATTTATACATTAAAACACTGATACCATTAGAAAGTTAAATTTTTTTAAATCTTTAAATTGCTGTAAAAATCATGTTTATGCGATCATATTTTTGGAAGTTATAACGGAAAAACGTCGAAATTTCGCTTAAATTTTCATTAATTCGAATTCTAATTAAAAATTCGAAAAAAGGGCTCCGAGGTGCACATTCCGGACCTCCAAGGTATACATGTACCAAATTTGGTAGCTCTAGGTCCAACGGTCTGGCCTGTAGAGCGCCAACACACACACACACACACACACGCACACACACACACACACATTGAGCTTTATTATAAGTATAGATTACTACTATTTTCGAAGTTTAATAAACAATTGAATAAAAGCAGACGATTTTGAAATCTGGAATATAAAGCTATTATTTTGCTCGGTAATATGTCTTTAAATTTTTATTTCCTTTTAATTTTTGGCAAATCTTAGCTAGTTTAAAACAATTTGCATAATATTTGGAATAATTTATTTTTATTTTTGAAGAACAAAAAGACGAATGGGAACTTCGTCAGAACATATTAACAATATTCTGGTAGAACACTAAAAGAAAGTTTAAAAGTAGACGATTAATAATTTCTATCACTTATTAATTTGGTTTGTTGATAAGGAAAAATTAGTTATTTTAATTTAATGCTTCAAAGAAAATTTCAGACGATAAACAACTTTTGTATAAATAATATTTTACACAATTTTTTTTTATTTTAAAAATGTTAGACAGAAGCATTTTAATCTTGAACAACGCCAAATAAATCAAAAAATCGAGTTCGCCAAGAAAAATGTAAATATAAACTCAATAAATTATTTTAATTAATAAGGAAAATAAAATACGGTGTAGACAGCATTTATTTTCATGAAGCATAAAAATCTGAACTTTAAATAAATCGCATTTTTTCAAGCTTCTTAAAGTCTTTTTTTTTTCCCATTCTCTTTCTTCTTTTTTTTTTCTTTTCTTTTTTTAAGTGTGGGAAATAAGAGTGGAACTCTGTCTTGAGAAATTAAATTTTCTTTTCTGTAGGAAATTGTTGAATCCGTACTTCTCCTGATTAATGAAAATATGAAGCGGCATTTTTTGTGAAGAAATAAAAATGCAAGGATTTGTTCTTACCTTTAATTAAAAAAGATCGTGTAGGAAAAATAATTTATGAATAGAATGAAAGCAAAACGGATTTAGGCTGCTTTTTAGTTGCAATAAAAATTATATCGATGAGAAAATGTTAAATATTACCTATCGCTAATTTGGGCATTGTTTTCTGTTATTACTTTGCAAATTGATAGCTACTACTTTTTAAATAAATAATCTCGTATAATATCCTTCGTGTAATTCTAACAGATGTTTACACTGCATTGTTCTATTATTGTTTCTGTTGCCAGCTGTTATTTAAATAGCATACTAATGTCAAAATAATAGCATGTTAATTTCACAAAATGTAAACCATTGACATCAAAAGAGTGATAAAAAAGTGTTTAAGATATTGAAAAGTTTAATATTTATTTTTATTTAAATATTTTATGTACTTGTCGTTTAATTTTAATTTTTTTGGTCGAGATAAGAAATATTTTATATATTATGCCAGTTTTACACTTAGCCAGTTATAAGACGGCAAGTGGGCTGCGCATGCGTAGAAAAGCTGAAAAATGCTGTTCGGTCGATAGCAAATAATTGTCCCAATGAGACAACTAGAAGCTGCTGTATTGTATTTTTTTCTTATTGCGCATGCGTTTGTAAAATTTAACGGAGGTCTTTTTTTTTTTGTTTTGCATGAAAAAATTGATCACTTATAGTAGATTAATTCTGACATTATTTGCTCTTTGCCCTTCGTGATTCGATGTTCTCTCTCTCTCTCTCTCTGTGTGTGTGTGTGTGCTTGAATCTGCCTTAAGAAATTGTGGCAAACATAAATCAGTGCCTTTCTACACATGCGCTGCTTACTCGCCGACTTATAACTACTGAGGATAAACTCGGTATAAATATTGAAAAAATTATTATTTATTTTTGATTAAATATTTTTATATATTTATAATTTTATTAACATTAGAAATATTTTATATATTAGGGATTCAGGAAAAAAAATTTCAAAATTCTGTAATTTTCTTTTAATAATAAAAAAAATCATTAACAACTTTATAAATTAATTCATTATTTTAATTATTAATTTAACTTATTTTAATTTATTATTTTATAAATTTAGAAACAAAAATAACTTAAATTAAAAATTCACTATAAAATATACTAATATTTTAATAAATTTTATTTCTTTTAAAATCATTTTCATTAATTTTCTATAAAGAAGGTTACACTATTTTACAAATTTGATGTAAGATTTCCTGTTTTTCCAACTCGTGGCATTAATTGTCCATAATGCGCGTGTTTTTGTTTAATGAATTTGCAAATTATAATTTATTTTTATATTCCATTTTTTTACAGTAAAATTAAGTAAATTTTTTACTGAAATTTACTTAATTTTATATTCCATTTATTTTTTACTGAAAAAAAAAAATCTAACTTTTTCTCTAGCATGATGGTTTAATATCTTAATTTTTTTAAATCTTATACTATAATACGAGGAATGGTTGCCAAGTCGAAAATCGCCCCAGAATTAATAAACTCCGGTAAACTTGGGAGTCTGGGGTTTTTGGCCACGAGGAATCGATTGGCGCCGGTTTTGAAGCGCTACGGTCGAGCAGTCCGGAGTTACAGATAGGATATTTTCAAACTTTATTAGTTCGCCATTTTGGCTAATAGGTTTCAAGCGGTAACGTGCTGCCATCTATAGCCAATATGGCGAACTAATAAAGTTTCCAGAAGATGATCCGTAACTGATCTCGAAAGGGATGATCCATAACCCGTGTGGTGATATGAACCCAAGCGCTCCGTGCATGGTCAGCAAACACGGAAGAGACCAGTGCAGATGGGGATTTCCAATGGAACATCAAGACATGACATCGCTGGTGGACGATGAAAAGCCGAGGTTTAACCGGTTATCTTTTCACCAATGGTTTCACAAATTTTCTTATGGCATGTATTGTTTTGATAAATCACAATTGAAAATTTAAATCTTCGAGTTAGCTTCGATACCTGTTTTCTCCGAGCGGAGCTCGGTCACCCGCTGGTTTATTTGTAAAACGGAAAATTAAAATACGCATACCAAATAAAAGAATGGAGATTTATTTATAAAATATTTTTCTAACACTAAGATATAGCAATTATTGTTAAGAATTCAGTGAATCACGTGATCTTCCTGGGCGGAGCTTGCTGTCAATCATGTAAACATCAAGTGATCTCACTGTTGCTGCTTGTTTATATATTCCTTTTCAGTAGAAGCAAACTTGATCCTCGAACAAACCGAAAGCTATAGAAGGAAGAAAAACAGTAACCCTTTGCTAGAACTGCTCAGGTTTTCACCACTCAGCAAGTAACTGTTTCATACCAAAATGCATCAAATGCGTTGGCACACACCCTACTAGAGACTGTGCGATCAAGGATAAAAGGTAATCTCCTTGCGAAATCGCTACCAAGGAAACCCCTACATGTATCAATTGCAATGAGAAAGGCCAAACAGCAGCTTGGCAAGGATGCAGCAAATTCCCAAGAAGTTAATAAGTAGAAACGGCACATTCTCATATGCAGGGGAAACCAAGAAAACAGTTAAGACCTTATCACACGGCAAAATATCGTCTGCAATTTCCGTCAGCTTTTTTCCATTTCTCTCCTCAGAACCGGTCAAGCAAGTTTTTTATAATCGACAATTTTCTCTAACCAGCTAGAAAATGCCGAACGATAGTGATGAAAATATAGTCTGCAAGCGAAATTCAACCAATCATGTGAAACTTTGAAGTGACGTCACGATGACGTCATTTTCTGCTGATGGAAAGAGCCGACGATATTTCGCCGTGTGATAAGGGCTTATCACACGGTAAAATTTCGTGAGCACTTTTCCGTTTCTACCCTCAAAAACCGGTCAAGCAAATTTCATGATCGACAACTTTCTCTAACCAGTTCAAAAATGTCGTCGGAAATATTGTCCGCAAACGAAATTGAACCAATCGTGTGAAACTTTGAAGTGATGTCACACAAGTGACGTCACTTTCGTTGTCGTTTGCTGACGGAAAGGGCCGAAGATATTTTGCCCTGTGATAAGGCCTTTAGAAGATCACCACCTCAACCTATGACAATAGATACAAACCGGAATGAAACCCCGACTTTAATGAGGTCAATTCATGTGACGTAAAAGTCATGTGTCATGTACTTATGCGCATGGCATTTAAACCTTTATCCACAAAGCTTTCGTAGTCGAGTCTGTCATTACCGTTTTCCACCAGGTATGAAGAGGATTTTTTTGTTTACATTTGAAAGTTATAATTTAAAAAAATTTATTTCCTCTTATATGTTAAAAGATAAATACTGGTGCGATGATGGATACTTTAATGTGAAATTGAAGAATGTTTGCCGTGTAAAATGTTTTTTTACTTTCCTTTCAACAATTCTGAATTACGTTGTTAGCATTTGAATAAAAGGTTGTAAGCCTACCTCGAAGTCGGTGATATGCTACGATCACTTTAAAGAATTTATTTAATGTGTTTTATTTACTAATTGTAGGAAACAAACAAAACACCTATTCCAATAATTTTATACTGCGATAGCATATCTGACAAACAATTTTTTATTCAAAGCTATCCGATGAATGTTGTTGTTATGAGATAAAGATTTCCAAAGTGAACAAGAAATACACAAAATATGATGTATATGATTTTTAGTTGATGACATTAAAATAAAATGCATCATGAGCTTTTACTTTTTTATCAAGAATCTTGAAATTTTCTTTATCTTTCAGTAATTTATATTATTCATTTATTGCAGAGTAATCATTTTAATAATAAAAAAAAGAATTTGCAGAAAATAATTCAAAATATTTTCTTTTTTTTAAAAAAATCAGAAGATTTATATAATTATTCGGCAAACGTAATATATAACTTCAGTGTTAAAATATCGGAAGACTTTCCCACATGCACAGAACGTTTAAGAATTGAACACAAATAGTTTGTTTGGTACATGACACATGACTACGAATTGACCCCAGTTAGCCTGCAGAGTTCCCATCTTTAAAAGAAACCCTCCAAATCCTAAAAGAAGTATTTCAAGAGCTCTCTAAACTTTTAGAAGCAGTTAAGCTTTCTAAGAAAACTAACAATAAAGACAAGAAAAAAGGGATTATCCTCAACGCTCTCATCGGCTAAGTCAGATAAAAAAATCCACCTCTTCTCACTTCCATAAGCAAGCTTCCTGATTGGCCCTCTCTGAACAACTGTCTATCCGTCACCACCCCCTGGAACTTGGCGAAAAACCATCCCTTCCCCCTCAAACCACCTTAATAACTAAGCACCGTCCCATTTAGCTCTATCTCATCTTTCATCCTTGTACCCCCAATCTTCAAACCCATCTGACCATCCATAAAATCCTTTAACAAGACCAGTCACAGGGTCCAATGACCAAATCTAAATTGCCTAAAAGCATTCTTTCAGGGTCCCCAAAATCAGGTTCCACAGTCACCTCATACTGAGTAGAAGTGCAAAGCACTGGCACTCAATAAAAGATCTAAATTCAGTCAACCATCCTGGCATACCCACTCCTCCACCCCTGACATCTCACTTCTGATTGGCTAAGAGAAAGCTCACTCTCTCCTTCCCCTGCTTCAAGCGCCTTCACCTTCATCATTTTCCATCTATCTTCCCATCCTTCAAGATCTATCCAGCTCATGTAAATCTACATAGACATCATGAGTCTTCAGTTATCGTCAATAAGGGGATTGTCTCACTCCAGGGACAGGAGCCCCGATAACCAAATCATTGACCTTGAGCTTGACCCCCGGACGGTGGGAAGTGTGATCTTGGCTCTCTCTTCCGAAATAAACCATAATGCAGTTTTTTAGCATTGCTCTTGGATACTCCACTATACTATGGAGTATCCGTGTGCCTTTTGTTGTTATCTAATTAAACCCCCCAAAAGACAACCTGTGTCTTCAAGTTATTTAAGCAACGAGCAATCTTCACTGTCACGTAAATTATTGCTGTATTAAGAAAAGCAACAATAATTAAATTTAATCTAAAAAATTTAATTATTATTACGAATAAGCTTGTTATGTGATAGAGTAAACCAGCAGCAGAGTATCAGTTGTTTGGTGAAAGCAGAGATGTAAATGAGACTCAATTCCACTAAAAGAATTAGAATGTTCCTGGATCTTTTGACATTTTACATTTATGGATATCTACTCTTCTCCTATTGTTGTGGCGCAAAAACCTGGATAATGGGTTGCCAGTTCAAGCATTGCTCTTGTCATATGACCACAGGTCAATACAGCAAAATCCTTTATCGGATAGAAAATGATTTGAAGGAAACAAGGGGCTATAACTCAATCAGTCAATCAGAAATCGAACTCATGATAGGACAGAATGCAGACATGAACTAGGACAGGAATTTGTCAAACCGCTAAAGAAATTCCAAAGAAATATAAGAGAAGTATTCATTAAGCATCCTCATTTTCTCACTTCCTATTTCGAATATAGAAGATCTGCATTTATATAAGATCTGTATTTTTTAATCATTATACATATTTAACGCTATTATAGCATCAACCGCGAAATAATAATTTAAAAAAATAGAGTAAACTTGTACATAATGCAGGACAATAAGTGGGAGACGAACCCATTTCAACCCAGAAAGATTGTTTTTAGAGTTAAAACATATTTTTGAAATTATTAAGGAATTTTTGAATCCTTTATTATAATTGATAGTTGCTATAGTAGGGAGTCATCATTGGATGATATTATATTTAGAAATTTTGATCAGATATTGCTTAAAATCTTCACAAGTAGCAATTTGCTTAGAGCTGAACACATTCATTATTTTTAATTTCGCGACAGTTCACAGTGGCCTGATTATAAAGTCTCGGCTTCAGAAACGGAAGGCAGCGTGTTCGGGCCTTGAATTCGCAATAGATTCGCAATTTATGCAGGCATAAATAACATGGAGACGTTTATCTTCAAGATGGAGACGAAAGAACTTTGGAAATGCATGCAATCTCAAGTATCGTCTTTGCAACTGATCACAGCTCAAAATGTTTGATGCCGTCAGTAAAATGTCCTCATATCAATTCAAAATGGGAAAGCTCAACGGATTCTCACAACCTACATTTCCATTCGTTATGCTGAGTAATAAATTATATCATAGCTTTGCATTCGATTTACTAACATTCCAACAATCTTAATTCGCAGTTGGATATAACACGTTCAATCATTTCATTGTACGGTTCTTACCACGCAACAATTCCATGAAACGTAACACTTTATTGGCTTAAAGTCATTCAGAACACTGTAAAAGTTGCATGTGACTACCATTGGTCTATCCCAAAATAAAGACCTGAAGATGTTTGACTAGAAACATCTTTGTTTATCTTGATTCTTCATTCCGAATGTGTCTTTCTTGGTCTCCATCATTTGTTGTACTAATTACGCTATAAATTTAAGTGCTTTGATTAACAAATTTTGAGTTTAAAGTTTTGAATTTCTTTGAAAATTTTTAGGCTTCTAGAAAATTTTATATTTTCATCAAACAATCAATCCATGTCATAGTTTTCAATACTATATAAGCTCGAGCCGTGTCTTTGTGGCCATATTAGATTCTTTTATAGTGTTTGACTCTTTTAGTTACTATTTATCTTACTCTGAAACAATGATGTTCTATAGCGGGATAGTTTTTAGTCTTTTGGTCATCGGTCTTCATGGAAACGCAACAACGGAACTCTTTGTGAATGACAACATCACTGAATCGAGCGTGAACCTTTTCGATACCACTATGAGTATTATAGACAACTTCACGGGTGTTTATGTGGTTACTAGAGATATTGGACGAGCTTTCACAGCGCCTGTAGAAACTACTACAGCTAATGTAACGATTCTTAGGAATATTAACGTAAGTTAATTTGTCAATAATCTGTCTTGGATAAAGTTTGTTTTAAAAAAATGCTCTATTTAATTTTCTTAATTATGTTTATATAACAATATTTTTGTTGCCCTTATGTATTATATCTCTGATCTAAACTTCACCCTGCTGTCATGTTTCTGAGAAATAAAGCATTTTATTTTGTATTTTCAATGTTTTCCATTTTAAATTTTTATCTGAACAACTTGTTATGAAAATAATATCTGCTTTGTCCAACTAGAAATTTTCCATTGAATTTTAAATGGTATTTTAATATCTAGAAGCACTATCGATTAGGGGTTTTATAATCCATATAAAATTTTTTAAACTCTTATAAATGTATCATATTGTACTCCCTACTAGCGCAAGATATAGTACGATATTCTAAAAGTCGGGAAATATCGTGAATATACTACGATACTCGGCTTCTTCTGTATAGCTGACGATCCTGCTACCACTTAACGAAACAGTATCGTGAAGTTTTGTTGTGGTCAACATCAATAATATTGTTGGGCATTTTGGGCCAATTCTACGTACGTCATTCCTCGAATCTTCCAAAAAATTCCAATGTTCCGACAAAGTTTCGACTAATTTAACGTTAAAATCCAAAGCTATTTACTACAAATTTGCAAATGGGTCATTTCCCTTCTCTCGGAATTTAAAATCCTTAGTACCAAGTTAATGTATTTAGCGACTAATCTCGCTAAGTTATTCCAAACTAGATACCAATAGTTTCCAAAAACCGCACGATGCTGCAATGTTATTTACAGAAATTAAAACTTTTATTCAAGTATACAAAATATTTATAAAAGAATCGCATTGACAAAAGCGAAAATTATAATTGTCACTATTTCAAATTGTAATGTCAAGTAAAGCTATAATAGTTGCACTGCTTTATGAAAATATTTTGTATTCCATGAGACGATATCTGAATAGATAGCTTAGCTTCATCAAAATGTCCAAATAACTATTCTCAGAATATGTTCATTTTAATCTTATTGATTACTCCTATATCTTTATTTAGGAACCAGCTGAAAACAACACACGATTCACTTGTGGAAAATACAATCCATGCCATTGGCAGTTTTATAATCAAGAACGTAGGCTTGAAATGGAAAATCCAAGCATGTAAGTATCTTGTATTGCATTTCCATGTCTTTGCCGTGCTTTATGCTCTAGATCAGTGGTGGGGAAACTTTTTTTAAGACGGGCCATTTGTAATAACTAGACGATCGTAGCGGGCCAAAGAATAATGCTTAATCGTTAAAAAATTTATGTGTTCTATAAACATATACATATATTATTACATACACTTATTATTTTAATAGTAAAAAAGCAAAAGGTAAGAAAATTATAAGCACAAAATATAAAATGAATTTAGTGTAGTTCTTGATGTGAAGTATTATCACTTTATTTTCTGGTGTCATTACTGGTTGATGGTGCATGAGAAAAATGAAATTGAGACTGTTTTATCAAAATTTCATCATAGTCCGGTTCCATTTGCGAAGCAGAAATTCTTAAAACTGATGAAAGGTGCTCATCTGTAATTCTGTTTCTTAAAGAAGTTTTCCTAAGAAGAGGAGTCAGCTGTTTGGGTCGGATGGATTTGTCCAGAATACTATTGTGTTTTGAATATCGCCGCAGGTAGTTTTTATGCGGGTCGTCACATTACGAAGTAAGAATGGGTTCAAACATTCTCACGACGGCACTCTTAAACGGGCCGGATTAAACCTTTCAGCGGGCCGGACTTGGCCCGCGGGCCGTAGTTTCCCCATCACTGCTCTAGATGGTAAAAGTTAGCAGATCAAAATAAGTCTTAGCTTAATTAAATTTGCTTAGAATATAAATATTAAAATGGGCGTGGATTTTTTTATCGATTAATTATAAACTATAGAAAATGGTCCCTTTTATAGACTTGTGTTGTTTGATATCCAATGACGTCACTTGTTCCAGAAGATACAAGAGTTATCCAAGAACTGAGTTTCACTAAGGAATTAAAAAAACGGAAACTATTATTAGAGAAACTTTTATTGCATAATGAAATACAATGCGTGTTTTAATTTTTAAAACGTACTTGCTACCATTGCTGAAGCATTTATCTTAGAAGCCTCTGAGGTTGAACGTGCCCTTGAGTAGAAAGATGCCACGTGTCATGAAGAAATTAAAGGGGAATGTGATCAAAATCCATTGATCGTAATGAGGAATCTTTGTTTCTCCTAAATCTTCTGTACAATTTCTGTAAACAAATAATCAAAACTTCCATCCACTTTTTCCTCATCTTGTACATTTTAACTTCGCACCCATCTCCTTATTATCGAATCACTCGTCTCTTTCTGTCCATTAACTTCGAAAATATGTTGAATTCTTATTGCTTTTGTATTCCTAATATTAAGAAAGTAGATGAGAATGTAACATGCATACAGTGGGATGTTCATTTTTTTGAACATTAAATGTTGTGCTAATGCCGTTGCAGCAGACAAAATACTCAGATCTAAAAACGGCATTTTATCAATGAGTCAACAAAGCGCACGTGCAAAATCATGAAAGAAATGCCCCAGAGGCAAAAATTGAAAACGGAATTTAGTTTCTGAATGCTCCTCTCTTATTAATCTCTAATCAGTGACAGACGCATTTCAATTAAATGGGCCCACACTATTAACTCATACTTTTGGTATTATGATCTGCACTTTCTCTTTACCGAACTGCTCTTTCTATAATTTTTCATTTAGCCATAAAGCATTTTTATAGCCAGTCGCATATACTTTCAACCAACACAACGGAGTCATACTGGCTTTTTATATTATAATGTACTTTGCTAATAACTGATTCGCCGAGAATACTGTTTATGTTTAATTTTGGTTAAATCGTTTAGACGTAACTTTATGTTCAAGATTTCATCAAATTGCCATTAATGTCGTGTTATTTTGTCTTGTATACACTCTAATATACTTTTCTAATGATCAGTCCGATGATATCGTAGCGCAATTAAAAAGGTAAACATACCGTCCATCTATTATCTCTGTATTGTAATTTCCCTCTTATTTTGTATACTACAGGTACTAAACCAAATAATATCAGTACGATATAGCTACATAGAAATTAATTTCAACAATAAAAGAAATGAATGCGATAAAATATTTAATAAAGCAATGTTTAAATTTCAGGACAGCCATTCTAATCTATTTTTGGAAATTAAACAAAAAAGGTTTTTAAAAAGTTGTCGGAATTTTAAAAAAATGAATACTATTAAATTAATGTCATTAAGAATTTTCAATTTTGAAACCATGTTAAATTTCTTTTTATGCAATATTTCCTGAAGCTATTGTGGAATAACGCTAAAGCTCAGTTTTTTATTAAAATATTTTAACATTTCAAAATAGCTCTGAGTTTCTCATCTTTCGAGATATATAGGCCAAATTTGGTAGTTGTAGGTCAAACAGTCTGGACAACACAGCGCCAAGGCATATACATTTATTTTTATTATTAGTTGCAAATAAAGCTTTGGAAATGCATAGAATTCGAAATGCTTTACAAATTGCAATTCAACTCCGTTCCTTAATTCTTTTATTAATACCCCCAAGTAGCAAAGGAAGTACGTAGCGGAAGAGTGTTCGTGAAATTCGAAATATCGATGCAGAATTCAATTTTGATTCCTTGAACATTGACTTTAACACAGAAAGTTATAACGGTTGTTTTGAAAATATTTGCTCACGATTCTGATTATAACATAGTTAAAGTAAAATCACAAGTGATAGAATTAGAAATTTCTAGCAACAGTGAAACATATTATAAACACCGTATCGAATGATTCGAGGGCAGAAGGCAAATCGGGTAGGCAGCAGGTAGGCAAATCAATAGGGCACTTAAATCGCCTAGGATTCTTGAGAATACATTCAGATAGAAATATCCCGTACAAAATAAATTGCTTCATTCGGAGCGATTGTAAAGTATCTGTCATTTATATACAAGAATTTTTGGTTGAGCAATATTTAAATTTTACAATTCTCGGTTTATAAAAACTATCTGATTTTAGGTTTCCTTACTTTTTTATATTTGTTAATAATTTCAGGTCTTTGATTTATCGTTTTAAAACGATAGATATTAATAATTTCTTAAAGGAAAAATTTCCCTTTAAATTTTCTGACCAATTAATATCTATTACAGTTATAGAGTAGTTGATGCCTTCGATTCAAAGCGTTTGAATATCAAACCAATAAAATAACAAAAGAACTTTGAAAGTGGCTATGAAAATTAAGACAATACTTATGAGATCTTATCCACAAAAGATTGGATTAAAAACAGTAATTTACGAAATTTAGAAAATCATCCTGAAGTAGCATTGACCAAACATTGAACGTAATAACCCATAAAGTGTTGATAAATACTAAAATTAAATTTTGAAAATGACTTTCCAACTTTTATGCTTCGTTAAAAAAAGGTGGATCAACAGATTGGAAAGTCATAATTTTTATTACTTTAAAAAGAATTAATGCTGTTAAATAAGATGAGATTGCAATGTGTATTAATCCCGGAACTTAATATATGCATAAAATTTCATACATTCATGAGATAGGATGTTTTCGAAAAGGAAAATTACCAAACATTTGTTATATATGATGGGAATTTTCTCAAACTTAATATATAAAATAATTTGGGTTATTTAGAGCGAATGATTTATTTTAATTATTAAATGATAGAAAGATTTTTTAAGATACTTGATTTGTCGTTAGGAAAATACATGTTATGACGTGATTATTTAAGCACATAACCACAAATCGGTACGCAAAAAAAAAAATCAGAATTGGCATTATATGAGTATTTGTTTAATAATTACTATGAACTTATTTTCAATTAAATATGCTAACAATGAAACCATTGCCGTGTAACTTAAAATATAAATGTATTTTTCATAATAAATAGCGTCTAAAGATAACTGTTGGGTAGAAAAGAATAAAAATGTTTAACGGATGCATAATATTTAACTATTTCTGTATAAAATTTCATGTGATTATAATGAACGGAATATTTTCTATGCGCACCGAAATTTCAATAAAATGCGTTTTTAGAATAGGGCAAAAAATATCTATCATTGGAACACCTGTCAAATTCATTGTTAAAGGATAATGTATGAATTTTCAAACTTATTCACTGATTACAGGAATATATAATTTGTGAATTCCCTTTTTTTTAAGTTTAAATCTGAAATCAATATTTGAGGGTATAAACGTATCTAATTCTCTTAAATAAGAAATCTGCATTTAATCATATTTGAATTCTTTAAATATTAAGAAAGTATCACCTGCCAAATATCTCTTCAATAATACGTTTATGGTAAAAGTATCAACAGTAGCACCAGGTATCTCTATTTTCACCAGATATTAAGTTGCATATTTAGTACAGAACAGAACCTCTCATATCCTTGACTCTTGGTAAAAAAAAAACTGTTTGGTCAGCAAGGCACAAGAATTTTAAATAGCCATTCCTAACTTCTACCTTATTTTGGATTTTAATCAAACTCAATTCATTGAAGCATGCTGTTTTGAATTACTTTTAATTAAAAACCGCATGAGTAAATGAATCGAGTTTAATAATTTGCTAACCTAAGATGATCGCAAACTAATCTCAACTAAAAAGGTCAATATCTTGGCGAATTATCATTGGCTACCTCCTCTGACACTGTTTTCCTTTTCAGATGTGATTGCCCAAGTAACACCACTTGTAGATACTACAGGGACAATATATCCATCCGTGCTTTCGAATTTCGCTGTGTGGAAGTGAACTTGACATCGACAGAGCCACAGACGTCCAGTACCCCAGAAGCTTCTTCTCCAAGCGATTCAGTCTAGTGTTTCTTCTGCTTAATAACTTTATCATCGATTTTATACTAAGTTTTATGTAGTGATTTTAAAATTTACTTGATTAAACCCTTTTTAGTGACTTAAATACTTTGTTTTGGTGCCATTCATTATTTTAACTCGAAATGTTATATTGTAGCTCTGATTTTCTTCCGCGTGATTCAATGAATTCATGCGGAAGATATAATTACGACCTTACATCTGTTATACTGTGGTCTAATCTATAGAATCAAGCGACTCTGCTGCCAATCGATTCTAAATTAGATATAGTACATAGTAGTAGTAGTTGTTGTTTGCAATGGCACTTGTCATTGACAAGCCTGCGGATTGTATTCAGCGATTTTAAGCCTAAATTAGCTTTCCTTGTTTTTCAGTTGCACCAACTAGAGCTAAGAGTACGACTTGGCTAGTTCATGTTTCACATTCGCTTGCACAACCCCCTTTGTGCTCCCTGTAAATTCACAGATATATCACAGAATAACAATCATGCCCGAACCGGTACGCCCAGAACACTAGGAAGACATGCTACCCCTAAGCCAGGAAGCAAGCTAGTACATAGTTGGCAGTATATAGCAAAGAAACTTCATAGAATTCGTGGGCGTAACTGATTATACGTTTCATAATCTCAATATTAATCATAAAATCGCCAACGACGTGCCACACACGTCAACAAGCATTTTTAGTTATAAAAATGATGATTAAAGGAGCCTTCGGTCGAAAAGGAGATCATTTAGAAGATTGAAAAGTCGGATAAGGATTTATAAGGTCCCAGATACTTCATGTGATCTCGCTACAAGTTACACTGGATTATTTTGGCATGTGTCATTGGTCGAGTAACACAGAAATCGCACCTCAAATATTGCTCTCCATTTGGTGGCCAATTTTATTAGATCGGTCATACTTTCACATCCATAAGATTCACAAAAATTTCTGATGCCGGAGACTTATTGAGAAATTCTTTTAAAAGCTTTAAATTTATGCACAAAATTCCTTATTGCATATAAATTTAGATACTTTATTATCCACTTATTTCATTTCATAAAGTGTTTGATCGAAAGCCCGAAATATACTAGGTTATCAGTAAAATTCTTTTAAGGCTTTGAATTCAAAAAGTTTTCTTGTATAGGCAGGTAAGAGACGTGTATCTATAGACTATAGTACAACTATATCTATAGTCTATAGTTGAATTTATTAAGACAATTTATGGGATTACACCCACCATGACCAGCGTAGAGGAGACAAAAAATAACTTTAAAAATAAGACGTCAGCTAAAAATTTTAGTTAGCAAAAGGATGTTATTCCTTAATAAAGAGTTTCATGCTGTTTGTCGGTGATATATGTGAATAAAATTAGGAAATTTCCACGACTTAAAAGGTTTCGTCCAAAAAATGAAGAATATGTACACCTGTATCATATAATCTTACCAAATAAAAAATGAAACTAAACAAAATAATGAATTCGAAACGCGCTCGAAGGATTTAATAACAGGAAAATTGTTAAATTACCTTAGAGTAATTTAAAATGTGAATTCTGTATAATATAACAGTATGAAAATATAAGGGTATTGTAGTTAGCAATCTAAATTTTTCTGTTATTGCTCTTCCTAGAAGGATGCAGAGAACGCATTTAAATTCATATGCAATTAGGCATGTATTACGACATCATATAGTACTAAATAGTCGACATATCCACAAGTTTGTTTTTAATGAAATATGTTTTTTCCAAAAACAGACAATGCGAGCAAACTTTATTTCCTTTCTCTGCATTCCATCACTTCTTTGAGGCAACTTAAACAATCTGTTTTTCAAATCTCTTCCCTTCTTTTTTAAGTCGATGTTAAAATGGTCAAGAATCGAATTTAAAAATAGTAGTGTGTAGATTTCTTTGAAGTCGTGATAATTGGATGATGTACTTATTAGACAAATATTTATTAATGAATTTTTCGGTATGGAATAAATTTATATTTTCAATGTAAAATGTTTCAATCTAAATATGTGACTGATCCCTGTAAATTTACAAACAGCCATATCTGTCAATTTTATAAATAGAAATGTGATGCTTTCTGTGTGCATAGATGAAAGAAAGATAAACAATATATTGACGCTACGCAGGATGTATACAAATTATATTTTTAAAACTTTTTATTAATCAACACAGAATTTAAAATGCATTGATTCAATCTGTTCACTTTATTGAATGAAATTTTGTAACTGGAAGTACATTCCTAAATACAGTATTTAGGGAAATATTTTTTTTTTCACATTTTGAAGACACCTTGTGTATAAGAACTTTTATAATTTAAGTTTTTATTTTGTTCTTTAAAAAAATAGTTATCAAATTCTACGAATCTATTCTTTTCTCTTCATTTATATGCAAATGAAGATAAGAAGTTCTCAGGATAATTTGTTCGAGATATTTTTTCCAAGAATTTTTAAGGCAGAAGTTAATAACCACTCAAATAACTATTTTTGTTATGAACTATTTAACCTAATTTTAAATTGTTTTTAAAATATGTATGTCACATTAATATTCAAGAATTAAATTACATGATATTTTTTTTAGTTTACGAATACTCGACTTTATTTTTATATTTATATTACTTTAAACATGAAGTATTTCTAATTCAGTGTTAGACTTGTCAAAGTAACATTTAGTACATATACTTGAATTATTTATAAGATTTTAATAACTTTTAAAGCGGTAAATATTTTTACTATACATTATGTAAGAAATTGTCCATTCTTTTTACTTTGAAAAGCATGTCCAAGTGTAAATTTATTATGCATAGATGCGATGTTAGAGCATATGTATAATTTTTAATAACCAAATAAATATAATTATAGTAATGGCTACTTTAATTGTGTGGAATTTCATTTGCTAATTTTTTATCTAAAACTGGGGTCCCCACTTTATCCCTTGTTTGGGATATTATGAGTATATGATCTTTTATATCTAAAAATTCTGTTATATATATATATATATATATATATATATATATATATATATATATATATATATAATTACTATGTGAATGGCCTAGATGACTTATAATTTTTTAGGTATATTTATTTGCTTTTCATAAGGCAGAAATATTGCTTAAAGTATCTACAGTAATAAATTTGTTCATTTTTGTATGCATTTTGAATATACGCTTTGTAATTTGCATTGTGAAATTAACTGTAATTTAAATTAATTTCATGCTTTAACTAGATGGAAAATAATCTGAATTCTTCGTAATTTCAGAAAATCATTTAACTTAAGTTTTTTAAAACTTTCATCAAGACAATGATGTTGTCTTGATTAAAGTCTGTTAATTAAGACAATGATTTTGTCTGCTAATAAAGACAATGATTTTGGCTTTACATTTAAACCACTAAATGCAAAGTCAAAATCATTGTTTTTATTAACAGTAAAAACGTGAGAAATTTTTTTTATTTTACTCACCTATGAAATTTAGCAAAAAAATAATTAAGCGTCTTTTGTGCATGTTTTTTTTATTTTCCAATATAATTATTGATTGTTTGTAGTAATTGCAATAATGTACAAAGAATCAGAAATTAAATAAGCTCAATAATTAAATAAAAGCAGTATAATATTTAAAAATGAACGCTAATCTATCAAATGTAAATCAAATAATTTAAAAAATGTTTTATAATTTAGTAATTAATTTTCATAACAATTTCTACTTCTGACATGAAAGAAGGGATTATGTGAATCACATTTTAAAAAAACACCAAAAAGCGCTGCTTTTGTATTTGTTCTGGGCACCATTTTTATACAAACACCCCTCCGGTTTTAGGACACCATAACCGATAGCAAAGGTTATCGTCAGTGGGAAATCTGAGATTAATACACTCATTGCCATTGGTGCACGATCTGTCTTAGTTATCTTTTTAATTTAATTAGTTAAATGAGTGAGACCGATTGCATTTGTAGTGGTAAGTTCATTAGACGCATTAGAATTTCTGGAACGGAATGTACACATTTGTCTTGTGGTTATATTACATCTCTACGGATCCAATGGTCCAGAATTCGAACCTCGACAATGCACATTGGTAACCCTGGTTCTAATCTAACAAACGCAACTTTCATAGTGCCCTCTATTGGTAGCAAAAGCCGCCATAACGCTTGGCTCGATTAAAACGTTCGTCGCCCGCCTAAAACACTTGGTGGGATTAACATCTTTCGTTTCACATCCAACTCACTAGAAGGGGAGTAATGTGGTGGTAAGTTCATAAGCCATATAACAACTTCAAGACCGGAATGTGCTCTTTTGGTCTAGCAGTTATATTACACGGCTACGAACCCAATTGTCCCGAGTTCGAATCTCAAAAATGCATACATTCTTCCTTAAGAACTGAATTCAACACCTAAACTATTTTTCATCGATTTTATAATGTGACTTCATATTGCAGAATCTATCAAATAATCAATATGGCTGTACATTATCTCTTAGCTCCATCATATTATATATGTGAATATCAACTATAATATCATCGTTGAGCGTGGTAAATGAATAATTATGTTTATAAAATTCCGGCGATGTATCCATCAAATTCGTAATAATGTCTCAAGCAGTCCCTAAGTTATCCATACCAATGACAATGAACTATCACACCCAATGACAATATAACATACCTCTCCCCTTTCGAACCGATATAAAAATAACATATGAGGTAATAAATCTTTAGCTGCCTGACGAAGCGCAATGTACTTTGCATGGTATAAGAAGAAAAAAGTTTTCGGTGAGGAAAAAGGTATATTCCGGGAATGAAACGAAAAGTAAACGACGCATTACATATTTTATTTTTCGAAGAATCATTAAAATCTTTCCTAACCTTATATGGGTATAATTGATGTTTATCCCTCCTAAGTGTTTGAAAAGCGAAATCTGTAAATAAAGTGTCTGAAACTATTTCTAAAGTATAATTTACTACGGACGCCATCCATTGATAGTATATAGAACTAAAAATACACACAAGAAATCACAAATTTATTTTACAAATTTTTCTCTTCAGACACATTACTTAAATTTAACGAAACTTTTATGAATTAAAAAACTGTGACTAAGATAATAAACTATAAATGTAGTTTCAAAAACTATTCCCAGAAGTAGAATCTACTACGGGCGCCATCCGTTGATGGTATATAGAACTAAAACACACAAGATATCACAAGTTTTTTTCACTAATTTTTTTCTTTAGACACTTTACTTAAATTTAAAGAGATGTTTATAAATTAAAAGAAATGTGGCCAAGATAATAATTTGCAAAAAAAAAAAAAAATCAGCAAATAGTTTAAGATATTTAATAGTAGAATTTTATTCCTCTAATACATTTTACTGTTGAACACAAATTAATATGTGACTAGCGACAACGCCACATTTTTGAGGTGAAAAAAAAAATTTCAGTTTATCATACACCGAATATGTATTCAGTCTATGAATATATATTAGGTGCATGAATATATATTAGGTGTATGAATATACATATTAGATCTGTGAATATATATACACCTAATATATATTCAGTCTATACCTAAAGCTTGGTTTCAGGTCCAGATGGGATTACGGAACCGTCAACCTATTCCTAGTTCCGAATCCGAAACTCAAATAGAATTATTACTCAAAATTAATTTTAAAGTAACTTTTTTTAAATTTTAATAATTATAAAGTAAATAATTTAATATATTAGTATTATTAATAAATAATTATTAATATAATTTTCGTAAGATTAAATATATTAATACTCCTATTAATTAAATGTAATTGTTAATCTTTAATCAAAATAGATAATAATAACATTAATTTAATTTTTCTTTAAAATAATATTATTTCCTTCCTGATTTTCTTTTTATAAATTTATTACTTCAGACTATTTTCAATATTTCGGCGGAGGAAGGCGGTTATTTTAAATGGTATTTTATGATTTTGAATTTGTTTTGTAGGATTTTATTCGTCTATGAATTTATTTTCATTTTCTGGAGACAATTAATTCACTGCAGCATTGAATGACGCAGTTGCAATTTTTATTTCTAATCAGTTCAATTTTATCATATTTCTAATTTAATCTGATGATCTTCCTACCTTATAAAATGTGTTATTAGTCATCAAGAAACTGTAAGCCAATTCTTGCAATCATTGAAGATTATATACCAATATTTCAAAGGTTTTTTTTAATGACTTCATTAATAAAGATTTATTTTATTGACTTGTCTACAAATTGAACTATCAATAAAATTTAAACTAAAGTGTTCAGTTTATTTTAATATACCCTTAGGCTGAAATGGTTGAGAGCACATGGAATGATTGGAGGAACATATGAAATGCACCCCAAAGGTTCAAGCCTTTCTTTCTCAAATGATTTTGCCTGTATGATTAATCATTTCGAAAATTTAGGTTTCAAATAATCTTTATTAAATACGCATCACATTTCTTAACTTATTTTTTCCAGTAAAAAGAGAAAATCATCTTGTGTTTTAAATTCTTCCACCTGATATTTTTTTAACAAAAATGAAACAAAAGAACATTGTAGTCGGATGAATGAAAAAGAATTAGCAATTAACTTTAGAGTTATCCTTTATTTTAAAATATCACTTGAAAAATTAACCTATCATTTAACGTTTTACCATATTTGCAATTATGATACTGGAGCAACGTATAAGTGCATGAAATAATGGTATTCGATCTATCACAAATAATAAGCAAAATTTTAAACAAGCAGCATCAAACCAAAACTTTTTTTTGGATAGAGAATAAGAATTAATTTCTTCATACACCTATACATTTAGAATTCTCATTTTTCCAATTCAAAGAAAAAATATTAGTTGGAGCAATTTGAGAATCTAGCTTCTATTTGAAGTTTTTAGAAAGGGGAATTCTTAAAATTGTATGTCATTGAAAAGTCTTGTAAATTTCAAATCATCGACGACAGAAAGGGCTATTATAGCGACTGGAAAAATTGCAATTTAACATTTACCCAAGAAGTAATGCGATAGAGTGAGAGAGGCAAACAACACATAAAATAATATGACAACAAATACATAAAATAATACTCAAAGCAAATTCCAAAGTATCCTCTTTTCTCCTTCTCCTAACTATGACTGTCGCTATATACTGCTTGAATTTCGTTTTATACTACTTGTATTTAGATTTTCAGCAAAATAAATATAATAAATAAATAAAGTTTTCAAAAGTTAGAAAAAAATCTGCTTAATTATGTTTTTTTTTTTTTTTTCTATTTATGTTTTCAGTCCATTGTCGCCACCAACAACTATCCGATGCAAGAAAGACTTTTAGGGCCTTAATATGAAATTTCAATAGAAAAATAATAACTTATTTCATTGCACAAATTTATATAGTAATTAAAATACGATATTTTATACAATACTTTATTGAAAATGCAATAAATTACTTGATCAAATTCACATTTCAGTCATGCATATTAACGAATTCGAATGAATCCATATCTTTGATTATTTTTCTTCTAAAAATTAAATTATAATTCTGATATTACGAGACGAAACATTTACTTTTGCATACAAAGGAAGGAGCAATATATTTATTAAAACTTTTTTAATTGTTCATTTGATTTAAATAATTTCAAATTTTTTAAGCAACGCTTGTAAATTTATAATTACTTTTCTTCGAAAAGTCAATTTATAGTTTAAGAATTAAGAGAATAAATATTTAGTTTTGTATGAACAGTGAAAACATATTAATTAAAACTATTTGTGACTGTTAAATAAATTCGAAATAATTTTTAAAGGAAATACATACAGAAAAAAAATTTAAAAAGCAAACTGAAGAAGGAACTCAGATCTCATGTATGCGAATCTAACGCCTTATTGAATACATTCTCCGAATATTGAGCGACAGAGATACATTATTAGTATATCAGTTTGTTGATTTAATTTTTATAATTCTTCTTGAAAAATGCATATTTATGATTATTTGACTTTTGAAAGTTAAATTCTGATTCAAGTATTAAGAGACAAAACGTTTAAGAATGCAAAAACCAGTAATATATTATTTAAAACCTTCTTTAAATCTTTAAATAATAAATTTAATTTAAAACTTTTTAACTTAATTTTAAAAGTTTCATTTCTAGTTTTTTTAAACACGCATACACACATGTAAATTTATTATTATTTTTCTTCTAAAATTTAAATTAAGATTCTAGAATAGGGGCAATAAATATTTATTTTTGCAAAAAAAAGCATATTGATTAAAATGATTTTAAAATTATTAAATTAATTTATTTTCAAAGAAAACAAAAAAAATAATGATAATTCAGATTAGAGCTCTGGTATCGTGAATTCTTATTTAATGTCTTGGCGAATGCATATCCCAGACGTTCAATAACGGTGGCACATTATCAGTATATAACTCATGTTCTGTTGAAATGTTTGTTTTAATTATACAAATCTGCCAATAGATGGCGCCATAAGCAATTTTGTATGTTATATATACATTTAACTCACATTTGTTCATATTCAAAGCTTAAGGGCCATTTTCCAGAATTTGGCTGACTATGGCATTTTAAAATTTTAATGAATGAACATTCTACAGACATACTACCATGGTACTAAACCTAATCTCAAACTCATTTTTCCCTTCCCTTCTCAGGATTAAAAAAAAAGCTTAATTTAATTTAAAATTTACAAAAAAATTTTATTCCACGTTTATGATGGCTAAATAACATCAAATTGTTGCTGTCCTTATAGTTGTAAGATTATTAATTAATTTTTAAATGGAGGTCAATCATAGTTTTTATATGTTATTACGAAACAGTGAGAGTGAAGCAGATTTTTTGAATTGTTTTCTCCAATACAAACAAATTTAAACGGAGTAAAAAGATGGATTTAGCTTTTAAATGATAGAAAAATTGGTATTTAAAGACTACTTTAAAGCTGCTTTAGCATAAGCAGCTTGCTTGTCACTGCGAAAGAGATAAACGGAAAAAGCTTTAAAATAATTACAAAAAAATTTATTAAAGCAAAAATAATCTAAAAATCACATTTTTTTAATATTTATAAAAATTTAGTCCTAATGATATTTTATAATAATAAGAATTATATTGTTTTTGGAGAATTAGTTTTAAAAACATTAAAGATACATATACCCATTTGAATTAATTTTTAATCAAAAAGAAATCAATAAAATGCCTATAAAAATTAAAATATGAGGATGATAAATAAACTTTATATAATTACAAGAATACTTTTTAACAAACTTTCTCAGTTTTAACGATTTTTGTGCCTTAAAAGCACATTTTACTGGCTCGCAGAAAAGATATTTCGTCAGCTCAGAATCATTAAACAAAACTATTAATTCGTATGGTTTCTTTGATTTTTGTTTTCATTTCTTTGAGAATTGCTTTCATTCTGAAAGCAACGAACTCCTACATTCTCAAGTAGAAACAAAAACTATATATATGATCATCGTAATAATGGTGAAAAATATAACTGGGAAATTTATGGTCACTTATTGGGCAAGATATGATTCCAATTCCCTTCTTTTCCTCAATGTCGTGGTAACTAACTTGCACTAGACATAACCATAATTAATCTAGACTCCATCTCACATCGGAACTGGCCAATTGCATAACGGTAAAATAATGAGCGTTATATGGAAAAGGTTTGGAAAAAATAAACATAGGCCTTCTTAGCTATAAAACCGCTTCTTCCTTTTTATTTTTGATACTGCGAATATCTATAACAGCTGATGTCAACGTTTTTAAATAAAAAATAACAAAAGTTGATGTTACCATCACTTTTTAAAATATTAATTTAACAATGTGGTGGAATGTTGATTATTACGATCTGTGCAGGAAGCAACAGGACTTATATTTTCAGGAATATTTCTTTAATAACCACATTCACACTCGAACAAACATAAAGACAGACATAAGAAAACATTCACACGAGCAGCTTATCAGTACAGTATCACATCTCATTCTTAATTACACTCGCAATGCGCAATGCATTATGGGATAGCCTATCAGGCATCGTTATCTAGTATCTAAAAGAGAAGATACGAGTTACGTAACTGCTACAACAAGCATTATTTACAATAAAAAAACAATACTATTTAATAAATTAAATATACATGAAATAATCAAAACTTTAAAATAACAAAGTACATTTTAAGTAAATGTAAGCTGAAGTCTTTTTAAGAGTACATCTTCCGCAAACATATTTTTGACATTTTTCACATATATTATTTGTTTTGTTTTTGTTGCAAAGTCGTACTGGACAGAATTTTCGTTTGTTAGAATATGTTGTATTTGATGTTTGTGGATCCTCATTTTCAGATGACTTTCTGATGGCAGGCCTTCCATGAAGATTTGACTGCCAAGTAATGAACTAGTGACGGTAATCAAAAAATATATAAACTGTTATAGGAAATTGGAGCCGATCTGATTTCATATGATCAGATTGGCTCTGATTTCATATAAGAAATTTACTCAATTCATTACTAAAAGTCATTTGATTATTTAAAATTTTCCAAGTACTCAAAATGACTGCTTTGCGGCAATACAGGTAACACACATATATATACCGGAAATGAAATCGGGGGGAGGCAACTACAATGATTAATAAACGCATTTATATGTTGTACAAAAAGTCAAAAAATTCTAAGGAGCTGTGTCAATATATACACAATTGTTTTTCTAACTGAAATTGAAAAGCAATCAAAATGACTGCCTTAGGCAATCTAGTGTTAGTGCTAGCTCTTCCTCATTTTCTCACTTCCTATTTCGAATGTAGAAGATCTACATATTTCTAATCATTATACACATTTAATGCTATAATAGCATCAACGGCTAAATAATAAAAAAAAAATAAACAGAATAAACTTGAAAGTATTGCAAGACAATAGGTGGGAGACGAATCCATTCCAGTCCAGAAAGATTTTATTAAAGTTTAAAACAATTTCTGGAATTATTAAGGAATGTTTGAATCCTTTATTATAATAGATAGCAGCTATTGTAGGGAATCCTCATTCGATAATATTATATTTAGAAATATTGATCAGAAATTGCTTAAAATCTTCACAAGTATGCTTAGCAGTTAGCTTAGAACTGATCACATTCGTTTCTTTTAATTTCGCGACAGATCACAGTGGCCGGATTATAAAGCCTCGGCTTCAGAAACGAAAGGCAGCTTGTTCGAGCCTCGAATTCACAGTAGATTCGAAATTTATGCAGGCATAAATAACATGGAGACGTTTATCTTCAAGATAGAGTGGAAAGAACTTTGGAAGCACATGCAATCTCAAGTATCGTCTTTGCAACTGATCGCAGCTCAAAATGTTGGATGCCGCCAGTGAAATGTCCTTGTATCAATTCAAAATTGGAAAGCTCAACTGATGCTCACAACCTACATTTCCATTCGTTATGCTGAGTAATAAATTATATCATAGCTTTGCATTCGATTTACTAACATTCCAACAATCTTAATTCGCAGTTGGATATAAAACGTTCAATCATTTCATTGCACAGTTCTTACCACGCAACAATTCCATGAAACGTAACACTTTATTGGCCTAAAGTCATTCAGAACACTGTAAAAGTTGCATGTGACTACCATTGGTCCATCCCAAAAGAAAGATTTGAAGATGTTTGAACAGAAACATCTTTGTTTATCTTGATTCTTCATCCCGAATGTGTCTTTCTTGCTCCCATCATTTGTTGTACTAATTAAGCTATAAATTTAAGTTCTTTGATTAACAAATTTTGAGTTTAAAGTTTTGAATTTCTTTGAAAATTTTTAGGTTTTCTAGAAAATTTTACGTTTTCATCAAACAATCAATCCATTTCATGGTTTTCAATACTATATAAGCTCGAGCCATGTCTTTGAGGCCATATAAGATTCTTTTATAACGTTTGACTCTTTTAGTTACTATTTATCTTACTCTGAAACAATGATGTTGTATAGCGGGATAGTTTTTAGCCTTTTGGTCATCGGTCTTCATGGAAACGCAACAACGGAACTCGTTGTGAATGAAAACCTCGCTGAATCGAGCTTGAACCTTTTCGATACCACTATGAGTATTATTGACAACTTCACGGGTGTTGATGCTTTTACTAGACATATTGGACGAGCTTTCGCAGCCACTGTAGAAACTACTACAGCTAATTCAACGATGCTTAGGAATATTAACGTAAGTTAATTTGTCAATATGTGTTGGATAAAATTTGTTTAAAAAAATGTTCTATTTAATTTTCTTAAATATGTTTGTATAGCAATATTCTTATTGACCTTGTATATTGTATCTCTGATCTGAACTTCAGCCAACTATTATGTTTCTGAGAAATGAAGCATTTTAATTTGTGTTTTTCCTTTTAAATTTTTATCTAAACAACTTGTTATCAAGATAGTATCTGCTTTACCCAACTCGTAATTTTCCATTGAATTTTAAATGCTATTTTAATATCCAGAAACGCTGTAGATTAGGGAATTTATAATACATATATAAAATTTTAGACTTTTGTATATGTATCATAATGTACTCCCTGCTAGCGCGATATATAGAACTATATTCTAAAAATCGGGCAATACACCTATCCCCCGATTTACGCTGAAGATAGGTTCCTTAGAAAACAGTGTAAATCGAAATCGTTGATTCTTATACGTAAAACCGTGTAAATCGAAAACAAACTAAAATGTGCATAATTCAGTCATTTATTTCATCGTAAAATAAAACTAAATATATCTTAAAAACATAAAAAATAACTGTCTACTTATAAAATAACAAATATAAGGTATATTTATGTAATTCATTTTACATATAGAAACGAGAAATATAAATTAAAAAATTTAATCAGAAATTTAGTTACTGTTATCACTTTCGTAGACTCTCAATCTTTTATTCCTGATTGGTATGATATCACTTTCATCACTCGATAGTGGTTGATGCGATTCAAGTTCGATGCTAGATGAATTAGAAACAACTTTGGATGGGCGAACCTTGGTAGTGAAATCCGTAATTAACAATTCTGTTTCGTTCTTGATCAAATCTTTATAGACCTCCTCATATTGAATTAAGCGTTTATTAATATGTCGCTGAAATAGGAGAGCTCGTTCAACATTCGGATCATTTTGTAGAAAAAGATTACTCAATTTTCGCCCTAATTCAAGTCCTTCACGGATGACTTTTGCTGTGAATGCAAATTTAAAAACCGTGTAAAAGTGAAATCGTGTAAACCGAGTGCCGTGTAAATCGGGGGATAGGTGTATTGTGTATATACTACGATACTCGGCTCATTTTTTATAGCTGTCCATCCCGCCAAAATTTATCGAAGCAATATCTTCGGATTTTGTCGTTGTCGACTGCAACAAAATTATTGGGCATTTTGGGCCAATAGGATTTTTTTCTATGTACATTGTCCTTGAAATCTTCCAAAAAAATCCATTGTTCCTGCAAAGTTTTGACTAATTTAACGTTAAAAAAAAAACAAAGCTAGTAACTAATAGAAGCTTGCAAATAGACACTTCCCTTCGCTCTATATTTATAATCCTTAGTCTCATGTTAATGCATTTTGTGACTAATCTCGCAAAGTTATTCGAAACGATATACCAGTAGTTTTCAAAAGCCGCACGATGCTGCAATGTTATTTACAGAAATTAAAAAAGTTATTCGTATACAAAATATTTTAAAAAAAAATCGCATTGACAAAAGCGAAAATTATAATTGTCTGTATTTCAAATTGCAGTGTCAAGTAAAGCTATAATAGTTGCTTAATTTTTGTTAATAGTTTGTAGTCCACGAGACGATATCTGAATGGATATCTTAACTTCATCAAAATGTACAAATAATTATTCTCGAAACGTGTTCATATTTATCATATTTATATAATATATTTCTCCTATATCTTTATTTAGGAACCAGCTGAAAACAACACACGATTCACTTGTGGAAAATACAATCCATGCCATTGGCAGTTTTATAATCAAGAACGTAGGCTTCAAATGGAATATCCAAGCATGTAAGTATCTTGTATTGCATTTCGATATCTTGCCGTACTTTATGCTCTAGATGATAGAAGTTAGCTGGTCAAAATAAGTTTTTGTTACATTAAATTATCTTGCAATATAAATATTAAAATGGGTGTGGATTAATTATAAACTGTAGAAAATAGTTCTGTGACCGGTGGTTGGTGAGTTCTAATTAAAATGAGCCTTCTTGTGTAACAATTTATTATTAAAACATACAAGGTTACGTTACACACACACAAAACAGAGTGGACAAAAAACACGTCAACACATAACGATAACAGAGGCTTAACTGACTGTCTCTCTCTAAGCACTCGCCAGAGGGCGGCGTGTAATGACAGAATCATAGTGTAGGGGGAAAACAGAGTGCTACAGTTCCCTTTTATAAACTTGTATTGTCTGATATGCAATGACGTCACTTGTTCCAGAAGATACGAGTTATCCAAGAACCGAGTTCCACTAAAGAATTAAAAAAAACGGAAACTATTATTAGACAAACTTTTATTGCATAATGAAATACAATGCATATTTTAATTTTGAAAATGTACCTACTACCATTGCTGAAGCATTTATCTTAGAAGTACCTGAGCTTGAATGTGCCCTTGTCGTAAAAAGATGCCACGTGTCATGAAGAAATGAAAGGGGAATGTGATCAAAATCCATTGATAGTGTCATAATTATGAAATCTTTGGTTCTGCTTAATCTTCTATACAATTTCTGTAAACAAATAATCATTCTTCCATCTACTTTTTTCTTCATCGTGGACATTTTAACTTCGTACCCATCTCCTTATTATCGAATCACTCGTCTCTTTCTGTCCATTAACTTCGAAAATGTGTTGAATTCCTATTGCTTTTGTATTCCTAATATTAAAGTAGATGAGAATGTAAAATGCATTCAGCGGGATATTCATTTTTTGAACATTAAATGCTGTGTTAATGCTGATTCCGCAGACGAAATACTCCGAGATCTAATAGCGGAATTTTGTCAATGAGTTAACCTAACGCGCGTGCAAAATGGTGAAAGAAACGGAACAGAGGCAAAAACTGACGGACGCTCCACGCTCGTTAATCTGTGTCAATCTTTTAATGTCCTTTAGTGTTTCATTATGGAGTTGTATCATTAAATCGAAATTTTAATGTGTTTCAAAATTATTTAATTCTGTTAAGCAATTTTAAATTTTACTAGCCGATTGCTACATCGCTTATATTTTTTGCATTTTTTCTCAATTGGTATTTATAAATCATTGGTTGGGTTCATGTTTATGTGGTTTTAATTTAAACCATATGACTGGCACAGTATGATCACAAACGGTTCTTGCGGCAATAAACCTTGTTTATCTACCTACCGTAGAATTTGATTAAAAATAGAATTATTTGCATCAAAAATGCTGCATTATTGCACAAACGCTCATACGTACTTTAGAATTGAAACGGGCTTAAATTTAAGAGCAGTTTATTCAAGATGATGGTTTCATTCAAAAACTGATCATTAACATCATGACGTTCAACTGATAACCAATCCTTGTTCAATAAGGAACATCATATAACGTTTTTAAAGTCGTGTATTGTTCACATAACGTCATGATATTATGGTGCATCATATGAAATTTTTATGTTAATCATACTCTATTCAAAGAGAGCTTCATTTATCTTCAGCTAATTCTTCAGAGAACTTCAGCTAATAATCGATCATAGATGATTTAGAATTAAACATGAATTTTTGGCTAAGCAATATTTAAATTATAAAATTCACGGTTTGTAAAAACTATTTGAATTTAGGTTCCTTATGTATTGTTAATAATTTCAGGTATTTTATTAATCGTTTATAAACGTGGCATATTGATAATTTCTCAAATATTTCTCGTTAAATTTTCTGCCCAAACGATATTTATTACAATTATGGAGCAGCTGATGGTTCCGATTCAAAGCTTATGGATATCAAACCAATAAAATAACGAAAGAATTCCCAGTGGCTATGAAAATAAATGCAGCACTCATGAAATCTTTTCCACGTAAGATTGTATTAAAAACAGTACTTTACGAAATTTGGAAAAATCGCAGTTACATCGATCTAATATTGAACGTAATAACGATAAAGTGTTAATAAATATTAAAATTAATTTATGAAAGACTTTTCAATTTGCGTGCTTCATAAGAAAAAGGTGTATCAACAGATTGGAAAGTCATAATTTTTAATAATAATTAACGCTATTAAATAATGAGATGGCTATGTATTTTGAATCCAGAAATTAACGTATCCATAAAATTTGATATATTATTGAGATGGGACGTTTTTGCAAATGAAAATTACCAAAATTTTGTTGTATACAATGGGAATTTCCTCAAATTTCATATATAATATAATTGGGATTATTTAGAGCGAATGATTTATTTTAATTATTAAATGGTAGAAAAAATTTTAAGATTCGATTTGTCTATTAAAAATAAATGTTATGTGATAATTTAAGCACATAACCACAAATCAATACGCAAAAAAATATTTCAAATTAGTATTATATGAGTATTTGTTTAATAATTGCTATAAACTTATTTTTATTTAAATATGCTAACAATGAAACAAACGCCGTTTAACAAAATATAACTGTATTTTTCATGATAAATGCCCTCTAAAGATAACTGTTGGGTAGAAAAGAAAATATTTAACGGATGCATAATGTTTGTAACTATTTTTGTATAAAACTTCATGTGATTATAATGAATGGAATGTTCTATGCGCAACGAAATTTGAAGAAAATGTCTTTCTAGGGAAGGACAAAAATGTTTATCATAGGAACATATGCCAAATTCATTGTTAAAGGATAATGTATGAATTTTCGAATTTTCAAACTTATTCACTGATTACAGGAAAGAATAATTTGTAAAATCCCGTTTTTATTAGTTTAAATCTGAAATCAATATTTGAAGATATAAATGTACCTAATTGTCTTAAATAAGAAATCTGCATCTAATCATATTTGAATTCCTTAACTATTAAGAATCAAATATCTCCAATAATACATTTATGGTAAAAGTATTAACAGTAGCACCAGGTATCTCGAATTTCACCAAATATTAAGTTGCATATTTGGTACAGAACAGAATCTCTCATATCCTTGACTCTTGGTCAAAAAACTGTTTGGTAAGCAAGGCACAAGCACTTTAAACAGCCATGCCTAACTTCTACCCTATTTTGAATTTTAGTCAAACTCGATTCATTGAATTGCTTGTAAATTAATTTGCTAACCCAAGATCATCGCAAACTAAATCTAAACATATCTTGGTGAATAATTATTGGCTACCTCCTCTGAAATTGTTTTCCTTTTCAGATGTGACTGCCCAAGTAACACCACATGTAGATACTACAGGGATGATATATCCATCCGTGCTTTCGAATTTCGCTGTGTGGAAGTGAACTTGACATCGACAGAGCCACAAACCTCCATTGCCCCAGAAGCTTCTCCAACCGATTCAGTCTAGTGTTTCTTCTACCTAATTTATCATAGATTTTATACTAAATTTTATGTAGTGATTTTAAAGTTAACTTGAATAAACGCTTTTTAATGTCTTAAATACTTTGTATTTGGTGCAATTCATCATTTTAACTAGAAATGTTGCTCTGACTTTCTTCAACCTGATTCAATGAATTCCTGCGAACTTAACATTTTATGTTTTACTGTTATCTAATCTATAGAATTAAGCAACTCTGCTGCCAATTGATTCTAAATTAGACATGGTACCTAGTTGGCAGTATATAGCAAGGTAACTTTATAGGATTCGATGGACGTAACTGGTAGCACGTTTCTAAATCTAACTATTAATTACTTACGATTGGAAGACGTGCCTAGCACGTTGAGATACTTTAATCATAAAACCGCCAATGACGTGCCAAACACGTCAGACGGCAATTTCGCAGTTGTGAAAACGATGTTCGCTTCCATATGACATATTTTTCTGGGAATACAGTTTACTAGAGCCTTTGGCCGAAAAGGAATTCATTTAGAAGATAGAAAAGTTGGATAAAGACTTATGAAGTCCCAGATACTTCATGTGTGCTCTCTGCAAGCTACAATGGATTATTTTGGCATATGCCACTGATCGAATAACACAGAAATCGCGCCTCAAATATTGCTCACTATTGTATGGCCAACATTATTAGATCGGTCACACTTTCACATCCCTAAAATTCACAAATTTCTGATGCCGGAAACTTATTGAGAAATGCTTTTAAATGTATGCACAAGACTCATTACTGCATATAAATTTAAATACTTTTTACGAAATTAAATATATGAATAAGTGTTTAATCGAAAGCCTGAAATATACTGGGTAATCGGTAAAATTATTTTAAGACTTGAATTTAAAACGTTGTCTTGTACGAGCAGGGAAGATACGTGTATCTATAGTAAGGTGACTACGTTGAATTTATTAAGACGGATTATAGGATTACCCCGAACACCACCAGCGAAGGAGACAAAAAAATAACTTTAAAAATAAGACGTGGGCAAAAAAGTTCAGTTCTCAAAATGCTGTTTTTCCCTTAATAAAAAGTTTCATGCTGTCTGTTGGTGATGTATGCGATTAAAATTAGGAAATTCCCACGACTTAAAAGGTTTCGTCCAAAAAATGAAGAATAAGTACACCTGTATCATATAATCTTTCCAAGTAAAAAATGAAATTAAACAAAATAATGAATTCGAAATGTGCTCGAAGGATTAAATAACGGGAGAATTTAAAATGTGAATTCTGCATAATATATCAACCTGAAAATATGAATATATTGTTTACAATCTCTGAAATTTTCTGTAATTGCTCGTCCTAGAACGATGCAAAGAAGTCGAGAAAACTCATTTGAATTCAAATACAATTAGGCATTTAATACGATATCATATAGTATAAATAGACGACATATCCACAAGTTTCTTTTTAATGAAATGTTTCTCAAAAAACAGACAATGCGAGCAAATTTTACTTCTTTTCTCTACATTCCATCACTTCTTTGAGGCAACAATCAGTTTTTCAAATTTATCTTTGCTAAGTCGATATTAAAATTGTCAAGAATCAAATTTAAAAATGCGTAATGAGTAGATTTCTTTGAAGTCGTGATAATAGGATGATGTACTTACTAAACAAATATTTATTGACTTTTTCTGTATTGAATAAATTTACAATAAATGTTTTCAATCTAAATTTGTGACTGATCCCTCTAAATTTAAAAACAAGCCCATATCTGTGAATTTCATAAATAGAAATATGACACTTTCTATGTGCATAGATGAAAGTTTAAAAAAAATTACTAATTGACGCTATGTGAAATGCATACAAATTTAATTTTTGTAAACCTTTTTATTAACCTATACAGAATTTAAAATGCATTAATACAATTTGCCCACTTTATTTAATGGCGTTTTATAACTGGAAGTGTATTCCTAGATACAATATTTAGAGAAATAAGTTTTTTTTTCACATTTTGAGGAAACTATGTTTTAGATAACTTTTATAATCAAGGTTTTTATTTTATTCCTAAAAAAAAAAAAACTAGTGATCAAAGTCCGTCTATTGCAAATGAAGAGAAGAAATTCAGAGCTAGACCAATTTGTTCGAGATATTTTTTCCAATAATTTTTAAGCCAGAAGTTAATAACCACTCAAATAACCATTTTTATTGTGAGTTATTTAACCTAATTTTAAATCCTTGGTGAAATATGTACGTCACATTTATATTCAAAGAATTAAATTGCATGTTTTTTTTAGTTTGCGTATACTCGGCATTATTTTCAACTTTACATTATTTTAAACATGAAGTATTTATATTTCAGAGTTAGACTAGTCAAAGTAACATTTAATAAATATACTTGAATTATTTGTAAGATTTTAATAACTTTTAAGGCGATAAATATTTTAACTATACTAAATATTTGAACTATTTTAACTCCAATCTTTTTACTTTTAAAAACATGTCCAAGTATAAATTTATTATGCATAGAGGTGATGTTAGATAAAATAGATAATTTTTAACAACCAAATAAATATAATTGTTATGGCTACTTTAATCATGTGAGATTTCCTTTACTATTTTTAAATATAAAACCGGGGGTCCCCACTTTTCCCCCTATGAGTATATGATCATTTATATCTAAAAATTCTATTTAACGGGTAATATATATACACTGATGGGAAAAAAAATCCCAACACCAAGAAAAAATTATTGTACAGTAATGAAATTTTAGGAATACATTTGTCTAGGTAACATATTTAATTGATTAAAGTTTCAAGATCACAGGTAGAGCCATTGGCGAGAACAGCCATTTCAAATTTGAAATGTTGATACATTAGTAACCGGTGTAACAGCCAGAATTTTGAATGCAAGCATCCAAACGTGCATGCATTGTGTCGTACTGGTGTCGGATATCAGTTTGTGGGATTGAGTTCCATGCCTGTTGCACTTGGACGGTCAATGCAGGGACGGTTAATGCTGGTTGTGGATGAAGCTGGAGTTGTCGACCAATGATGTCCCATACATGCTCGATTGGAGAACGATCTGGTGATCTAGCAGGCCAACATGTCGACACTCTATAGAATATGTTGGGTTACAACAGCGGTATGAGGGCGAGCGTTGTCCTGTTGGAAAACACCCCCCTTGAATGCTGTTCATGAATGGCAGCACAACAGGTTGTATCACTAGACTGACGTACAAATTTGCAGTCAGGGTGAGTGGGATAACTACGAGAGTGCTCCTGCTGTCATACGAAATTGCTCCCCAAACCATAACTCCAGGAGTAGGCCCTCTGTGTCTAGGCCGCAGACAGGTCACTAGCAGGCGTTCACCTGGCCTCCTTCTTACCAACAAACGGCTATCACTGCGACCAAGGCAGAACTGGCTTTCATCAAAAAACTCAACAGATCTCCACTCCGCCCTCCAATGAGCTCTAGCTTGACACCACTCACGTCGCAAACGGCAGTGGTTTGGAATCAGTGGAATGCACTGTACAGGGCGTCTGGCTCGGAGCTGCCCTTGAAGTAACCGATTTGTAACAGTTCGTTGTGTCACTGTGGTGCCAACTGCAGTTCGAATTTCAGCTGCAGACGCAGTACGAATAGCCACAGCCATACGCCGAATACGACGGTCTTCCCTCTCAGCAGTAACACGTGGCCGCCCGGAACCTGGTCTTCTTGAGGCAGTACCTTCCTTTGACCACTGCCGCCAAGACTCATGCACAGTGGATACATTCCTGCCAAGTCTTTCAGCAATATCGTGGAAAGAAAACCCCCCTTCTCGTAGCCCTACAACACGACCTCTTTCAAACTGAGTGAGCTGTTGATAAGGGCTTCTTCGTCTTCTCAGAGGCATCCTTGACTAACATTAACCCACTAAATCAAATCTCAACTGTAAATAACGATCACGAACCTCATAGCACTTATTTAAGGCAAACCTCATTTGCATGTTCATAGTGTCGCTACTAGCGCCACACTTACGCGCGTAGCTCGAAATTTGAATCGACGTCCTCTTTCAGATGTATAAACACGCCTACCAAATTTCGTTTATCTAGCACAGCTCCTTCCTAATGTTGAGATTTTTTTTTCCCATCAGTGTATATTATCTAATTGAATGGTCTAGATTACTTATTATTTCATAGGTATATTTATTTGCTTTTCATAAGACAGAGATATTGCTTTAGGTATCTGCAGTAAGAAATTTTTTCTTCATTTTTGTATGTAGCTTAAATATATGTTTTGTAATTGGCATTGTGAAATTAATTGTAATTTAAACTAATTTCATGCTTCAACTAGATGTCAAATAATCCGAATTACTCGCATTTTTAGAAAATCATTTAAGTTTTTCAACAACTAAATGTAAAGACAAAATCGTTGTCTTGATTCACAGACAAACGTGAGAAAATTTATTTTGCTTATCTATCAAATTTAGTACAAATAAAGCGTCTTTTGTGCATAGATTTTTATTTTCCACTATAATTATTGATTGTTTGTAGTAATTACAATAATATACAAAGAATCGGAAATTAAATAAGTTCAATAGTTAAATAAAATCAGTATAATATTTAAAAATGAACGCTTGTCTATGAAATGCAAGTCAAATAAGTTTAAAAATATTTTATAATTTAGTGACTAAATTTCATAACACTTTTTGTCTCTGGCATGAAAGACGGGATTATGTAAATCATATTTTAAAATACACCAAAGAGCGCTGCTTTTGTATTTACTCTGGGCGCCATTTTTATGCAGATACATCTCCAGATTTAGGACATCATAATCGATTCGTTATTGAGTAGGAAATCTGAAATTTATACTCATTGTCATAGTTACAAGATTACAATCTTGTCTTAATTTTCTTTTAAATTTAAATAGTTAAATGAGTGAGAACTGTGGCGAGGGTATTGGCTGGAATTGTGCCATTGTGGTGGTTGAGTTCCGCCAAGGATCGAACCTGTGATGTTTGGGTTTGAAGTCACGAAACTTGGCTATTCAACAAAAGCGATCGCTAGTGTCTAGTAGCTGTTACTGGTTTATTAAGATGTCACCAAAGAACTATTGCATTTGTGGCGGTAAGTTCGTAAGGCACATAAGAATTTCCACCGGCTTGTACACTTTTACCTAGCCGTTATGTTACACGGCTACCGACCCAATGGTCCCGAATTGGAACCTCAAGAATGCACACATTCTTCCTTAAGAATTGAATTCAACACCTAAACTATTTTTCATCTATTTTATTAAGATTTTAGAGTGCATTATCTCTTACATTATCTCTTAACTCCATCGTAATATACATGTGAATATCAACTACAACATCATAGATGAGCGTGGTGAATGTTTAATTATGTTTATAAACTTTATAAAATTATAATAATATATCCATCAGATTCGTAATAATGTCTCAAGCAGTCCTTACGTTACCCTTACTAATGGCAATGAACTATCATATCCAATGACAATATAACATAGCCTCCCCCTTCGAACTGTTTTAAAAATAACAAGTTATGTAATAAATCTTTAGCTGCTTGACAAAGCGCAATGTACTTTGTGTGTTATAAGAAGAAAAAAGTTTTCGCAGTGGGGAAAGGTATATTCCGGGAATGAAATGAAAAGTAAACGAAGCATTATATATTTTATTTTTCGGAGAATCATTAAAATCATTCCTGACCTCTTAGGAGTGATAAACATCAATTATATCCGTAAGTGTTTGAAAAGCGAAATCTGTAAATGTTGTGTCTGAAACTATTCCCAGAAGTAGAATCTACTACGGGCGCCATCCATTGATGGTATATAGAACTAAAAATACACACAAGAAATCCCAAATTTATTTCTCTAATTTTTCTCTTCAGACACTATACCTAAATTTAACAAGATGTTTATATATTAACAAAAATGTGACTAAGATAATAATTTGTAAAAAAATTGAAATATTATTTCTCTATTATTTTTTACTACTAAGCACAAATACACACGTTTCTAATAACAATGTAAAATTTTTGAGATGAAAAGTAGGGAAATTTTCAGTTTATCATGCACCTAATATAAATTCAGTCTATGTGAACTTAAATCTTGGTCCCAGTTCCAGATTGGATTACAGAACCGTCAACCCATTCCTAGTTCTGAATCCGAAACTCAAATAGAATTATTGCTCGAGATTAATTAAAAAATAACTTTTTTTAAATTTTAATAATTATAAAGTAAATAATTAAGTAAGTTAATAAATTAGTATTAGTAATAAATAATTTTTAAAGTAATATAATTTACTTAAAATTAAATATATTCATATTCATATTAATTAATTTAATCTTTAATCAAAATCGATGATAATAACATTAATTTAAAATTTCTTTAAAAAATTATTTCCTTCCTGTTTTTCTTTTCACGAATTTGTTATTTCAGTCCATTTTCAGTATTTCGGCGGACACAGACGATAATTTTAAGTTGTATTATATGGTTTTGAATTTGCTTTTTTTTTTTTTTTTTTAGGTTTTTATTCTTCTATGAATTTATTTTCATTTTCTGGAGACAATTAGTTCTTTGCAGCGATGAATGACTCAATTGCATTTTTAATTTCTGATCAGTTTAATTTTATCATATTACTAACCTTGAAGATTTTATATTTTAATTAAATTTTAGCATTTTTTGCCGTAACCACCAAAAATATTGTAGTACAAATAATTTTGCATCATCTTAATTTTCAAAAATTATCGTTTCAACTATATTAACGAAAGATTAAAAAAAATATTGTAATCGCATTTTCTGAAATTATATTTGAGAATTCTGAACAAATATTGAACGAATCACGAGATAAAATAAATAGTTCCTTTTATTACCATTCTGAAAGAACACCAAGGTTTATAATTCCAAAAGAATACACAAATCTAATATACGTATAAAAATGAATATTTGTTTGTTCTTATTTTATATATTGTAGTACCGTTCATTTTATTTCTACAAAACATTGCCAAAGTATTGATTAATTGTGCTTAATGTTTTTTTTTTTCTTTCTTTTTTTGGCAGCAGCAACGCGCTGGGTACCAGCTAGTTCTCTCATAATCCGGAATAACTATTTCAAATTCAACATGTTTAATCCAATTTATATATTTATACCTTTTAATAAAAAATAACTTTACTATCAGTTAAATATCCTTGATATTAAACTATAAAATGATTTTAAAAAGAAAACTCGTTTCTCAGTTTCATTTTGAAAAAATAATTAGAAAGTTTTAAAATTATAAAATGCTTTAATTAATTATAAAAAAATATTCCAAAACTTTATTTTTGTATTAAACCCTGATGAAAAAAAAAAAAAAAAACTTACTCCTTCTTACTCAAAACAATTCATTCAATATGAGTTATTTAAGTATGTTTAATTTTAAAATAATCGCTATCAAATTTCAAAATATCCGCATTAGATTCTTTGCTTGAAAAATTTTGTTAGTAAATATGAATATGAAATATTAATTAACAGTCTTAAAATCTGGCAATATTTTAATCCCAAACATAAACATCTTTGATCAAAGAAAACTTTTTTTTTAAAGCTATACTGTGGGTTATAACAGTTTTAGTGAATAAAAGAAAGTAAAGTAAAAAAATATAATATTTCAATATTTAATTTATTATACTGGGGGGGAAGACACATATAGTTGTAGAATTGAATGATATCCATACACCGGTAATTTTAATTTTAGAAAAGGAAACTCTATTCAGTTATCAAAATGTGAGAAAAAAAAAAAGTAACCATCAAATTATATGCAAACAACAATACATTCTTATTACAGAATCATCAAAGTTACAACAGTTTTATAAGAAAAAGTTTAATAAAAACAAACATGACATTAATTTAATAATGTGATTAAATCAAATGAAACAGAATATTTATCAAAATTGTAATCTTGTCATTATTTTCTTGAGGAAAGAAAAAAATAAGATAAGAGTTGCAAATTGAATGGTTCAAATAAATAAGATTGCATTTCAATAAATTTCACCAAAATTTAATTTTGTGTTTGTAATGGAGAAAAGTCTGTTTTAATACAGATTTTAAACTTTATTTTTCATTTACAAGGATTGAAGCTTTAGATTCTAAGCACCCAAATTTCCTAATAACTTTATACATTTACACATTTAATGTTCAAAATCTATATGAATTAGCAAATAACCATTAAAATAAATAACTGTTTCTGCGATAAATATAATTTTTAAAAATTCAATTCATATCTATGTTTTTAAATGAAAATTTTTGCAAATACAAAAAGTTTTAAGTCAATAGCTGCATAAAAAACAGAATAAATTTATCTTTCCAATACAAAAATTCTTAAACAACATAACTAATTTTGTAAATGCTACTCTGAAGTTTATTTCTAAGTCAGTTCTATTCTTATTCAAAATCAATTAATTCTGAAGATATCTGGTAAAATAAAAATTAAGAAAATCTTCGACATTTTTGTCCAGCATTTCAAAAGAATTTTTGAAATGTATACTATATGAAAATCATGTATCTTGATCTTTTAATTATAGCACAACGATAATTTTAATTATAATGCAATATTTTATGAGTAATTAGTTTTGTGGGATGGATAAACGAAAGAATAAGTGAAAAATTTTTGGGCATTTATTCAGCTTTTATGCAAATACAAAAAAAAAATTTGCATTGTATAAAATAGTATTAGTGAAAAGAGATAAAGAATTTTTCTTCAAATTAAAACATAGAATTTATAAATTTTAAGCATAATTTATGAAGTTTTTAAATTTAAATTTGTCTGTTTCATTTTTAATAAAATGTTATTTAGAATCAGAATTAAATTATCTAGTACTTAAATGCAATGGTAATGAAATTAATTTCTGGTTTTATGCAGTGGTAATTGAGTAAAAGTCTTTCAAACCATTTATGCTATACAGAGAAAAAAAAATTATTTAAATTTTAAATCAGTTAATAATCTAGTTAGTAGCATTAAATTAAGTGATCCACAAATTCATTTTGCCAGTAACTGATTTCATAAAATAACTTGTTGGGAAAAAATTCCAAAGGTTTTTACAAAAAAATTAAAGAAAAGCAAATTAATGATAACTTTAAGTGAAGGAAATTATCTTGTATTTCTAGTTCAGTTCATCTTGAAGCAGAAGTTTTAGATACAATGACCTAGGAAAATAATTCAAAGCTATTTGATTTACTTGATGATTCTATTTTAATTTATGATATTGGGCAGTAAATGAAGCCAGATGATATATAAATGAAGACAGGTCTTGAATATTATAGAGGGGGTAAATGGGTTATAGGAAGTTAAATATCATAGAAAGAAATAGAGAAAACGATTTTTCTAATATAGTGGGAGGGATTAAACGGCATCAGTATTCGCTACATTTCGTACCTTTGTGCATTTTAAGCACGTATTTTATATCAACTGCAAATGTAAAAAATTTCTGCTTTTTCAATTAGAACCACAATAATAATAAAAAAAAACATTTAACATTTAAAGGAGCAGCTAAGCTCAAATATTTATCATATTATTGGAAACTTCTCTATGTGACGTAGAGACAAAATGAAAGGAAGAAAAATTACATTAAATGAAAAAAAAATGCCACAAAAGAATGCAAAGTATGGGAAAATGTGTAATCCTTTAAAAAATAAGATAAAAATAGAAACGTATTCTATGTGCAATTCTTTTAAACCTGAATCTGATTTTTAAACCAAAATTTAAGAATTAATTAAGAATATAAATAACTCTAACTTTCATTTTATTATCGATTATCATTTTAAAATCAAACTCAATATTTTTTAAATTAAAATTATGACTTTTTTACAAAAAGTTTTTCAAATATATTTTTACTCAGTAAATTTTAAAATATTTATTTAAATCAATAATTTTATATAAAATGCATGTAAATTATTGTTATTCCTTTCTAATAAAATGTTCACGGTTTTTA
>JAPMOQ010023231.1:0-12378 GCA_026543055.1 Argiope trifasciata
GTGTGTGTGTGTGTGTGTTGATTTAGTATACCTGCAAAAGTTTAACATGTTTACCACCTTGGCATCCACATTTGGTTAGTTCTGCTCAGCATTTGACACGAGTATATCACTAGTTTATATTCCCTTATTTTAACAGTTTATTTTGTGAATTGCCTGCGATTCACATAAAATATTTACAAGGATATCCTCTATTAAAATTTGAAGACAGCAAAAATCTTATCAGAGATTAGTACGAATCACAATCATGAAATGTGGCAACGAACTTCTTAATGAAACAAATTGTAAATTAATGAAATTGCAGTGGTGGGTGTGTATGTGTGAAAGTGCGTGTGTAAATTTCTTTTTAATAAATTATTGAAATTTATTGTTAATAAATGACTTTTTTTAAAGTTTCAAAATTGCCAGTGAAAAGTTAGTCTCTGGTCAGCGTCTTGAAATAGGGATAGCGTAATCTGGTAGTCTTGTGTTCGATTCCTTATTTGGGCAGGGGTGTTCTTCTTGTGTGCTCTATGTGTGAATACACACTCCTTGTATAAGGAGTTGTGCAAGCAAATGTACCTCGTAAAGTAGCTAAGTTTCACTCTTTTATCTAGTTGGCCCTACTGAATAAAAGTGATTCTCACTCGGTTTAAATTGCTGGCAGATAATTATCAGCTGGCCTGTAAAATGCTATTAGCCACAGCAATATTTGATATTTTTTGTCATTATATTTTTATTTCCTGTCTTATTTCAATAGTAATGTAGAAACGAATGATATGTACTTATTATGAACGACTACATAAGTTTCAAAATTAACCCTTTCCACTCGAGGGATCCGAAGCAGAGCCATTTAAAATTGGTATTCGAACTCGTGGGCTCCGCTACGGAGACAATGCAAATATTTTTCAGTTTTTAAAGAAAGAACTTCTATCATTGTTTAAAAACTGAAAATTATTTGCATTGTCTCCGTAGCGGAACCCTCAAGTTCGAAGACCAATTTTAAATGGCTCCGCTCCGGAGCCCTCGAGTGCAAAGGGTTAATTTATTACCGGTTCATTAAAGGAATAACATAAACGTAAGAAAAAAAAATGAAAATTAAGTACCAAATAATATATTTTTAATGTTATTGGAGCACAATTACTGATGAGTGAATTTGCATCCATCTTTTTAACTAATATTTTCCTTGAAAAAAAAATTACAGAAATAAATATCGTCTTTTTATTGTTTTATAATTAAAATAAAAGCATTATTCAGCTTAATTCAATGTATTACTAAAGCAACAAATGATTAAGCGATGCTAAATAATACATAAAGAATGAATAAAGAACAAAGATTACTGGTAAATTAAAGATGATTTTTTCTTAAAAAAACTACGTAAAATTTATTCATTAATTAGCAATTTTTTTCCACATAATTATTGTGATAAATGTATTAAGGGAACATGAAATCTAAATTAGTGAGGTTATTAATTTAGACAGAGATATTTTTCAACAATTTGAAAATTGTTTTGTGTTTTAATTTAAGATGGTATTTCTATAATCTTACATAAATGTTAATTGCCCTTTGTTAAGGTTAATTGATTATTCTGTCCCTCTATTAATATTGTTGTTGAGAAAAAGACTAGTAGTTTTAGAATTCTTGCTTGATGTACAAAAATAAAGGATAATTATGTAAACATTTTGTTATTGTTAAAGAATAAAAATTGCCTGCAAAAATATGAAGCATTTATTCTTTGGATTAGCTTTCAAATTTTTTCGTTATTAATAATCTTATTTCATCCTTTTGATAGCCAATTTTAAAATTAGAAATAAAAATGAATTGAAATATAATTAAATATGCAGCCAATAAAGTTGATATCTTAGAAAACAAATATGAAATACCGACAAAGAAATCAATAAGTAAAATATTTTAAGCTGGATATTATAAATATATTTCCATCAAGTTCTCGGGTAAATTTCTGGTCACATTGTTTTAGTAAAATTCTAAAATTATTTCATGCATCACTAGAATATATTTTAATCCACCAAATAGGATTAATTCAGAAAATATGCAGAAATGTAAGGCCAATAATCAACAACTTAATCTTTCAAGCATTTGATGTTTCACCATCTTATAACTCCACACATCGAAGAGTGCCAGAAATTGAGATAAATGCGCATGCGCTAATAACATACTTTGCGCTAAACTTTGCAGACTTTTGATAAATGTGCTAAAAACATACTTTATAATAACGATACTCTTCCTTTAGCCAAAAATTATTTTGGCACTTAGTATTTGGCCCAAAGTGACATCGAAGACCATTGGTTAAAGAGGCTGATATTTTTCCTTCTATGGTCCAACTCGAACTGCCATCCAGCTGACACGGGTTAGATCCCCACTCTAGGAATTCGTTTTATCGCGTCTTGTCATAGGGCTAAAGCGCCTTTCCAGTGATCCAGACGTCCGGGTTTCGAGTCCTATTTCAGGCATGGTTGTTCTTGACTCTCTAGTTTATCTGTGAGGTGTTTGAATAAGTCCTATGTGTTGTTGCGTCTAATGGCACCTATCATTGACAAGCCCACAGATTGAAGAGCCATTGCTGTTTGATTCGAATTTAGCCTCTTTTGTAGCGCCTTTCAGTAGCATAATCTAGGGTCAAGAGCTCTAGTTGGCTAATTAGGCTCTACAACCTATTTTACGGGGCGGATTTCTTTCATAATTCATTCACACATCCACAGATCGTTATTCAGACCTAGGTAAGAGAACTATCACCTATGAACCAGTAACCCCAGGGATATTACTCTTGACATGGATGAGGATGACTTTATGACCACGAAAAGTTTATACTCTCGAAAGTCATCACACACGCGAGGTTATTAGGCCAGCGGGGTTCCGATTTACAACATACGAGATGTGAATCCAAATCTTATCGACCGTTGTATACCAGCCCATGCGTCCCATGTAAAAAAGGGTTGTGCAAGCCAGTGCGTGTGTGAGTCATTTTTATATGAGCTAGAAGTTAGACTTCTACCACTCGGCATTCAGGAGTTTTTACCCTCTGAAGCTAATGCACAAACTCATTTACATTGATGATTTCGTAGTTGGTTTCTCAGTGATAAGTGAAAAGCCAGTATATGTCAAGTGACATTGACAGTAAAAACAATAACACAGTTTTAAAAAATGCAGTTCTTTGTTAAGAATCCAACATCTTTGAAACTCCTGTGTGAGATTTGGATTTTAATCTATTTCTTTAGATAAATGCACAAGTAACTCTGTTGACTTTGAAATTTTCACTACTTTGCTTTCTAATAAGATTTGAAGATTGAAATATTTATTTAAATACATTGAATATCAGAAATCAACCAACAATCACGCATTAAAAACGTGTAGTTACAGTTGAGATATTACAAAGATATATTTGCTTCTGAACTTATTTGCACATATCACAAGAAAAGTTAACATAATACTTAAATGATCAATGGCTTCAAAAATACTGAGTATCTTCGTTGAATGCGTTGTCTTGCGACATCTACGCCTATCTATGCTATGAATTTACTTGCCTTTATATATATATATATATATATATATATATATATATGAAATGCATATCTTTAATCTACTTAACTTAGATTTCTACTCTGATAAATTTCCAAATGCAATAAGTGTAAATAAATTTTCTTTAAAATATTACATTGATACAAGTAAAATAATATTTGAATAATTCCCGTTTTCAACGTCACAATTTAGATTTTTCGATTAAATGCAATTTCAATTTATTTTATTGGAACCATAAATAAATTCTGAAACTGAACTCATAATTAAAAACCAAATAATGTTTGCTTTTTAAATATAAGTTCATATTTTATTTCATATTTTTTTCAGAACTGATTTCTAAAAGACTAATTTCCATTCTTTTTAAATATAATCCATCCCTCTAGAAATTAAATTCACAATGCAGAAAGAAGACTGAAAAATAACAGTGTGTTGTATTACGCAGCTTATAAAACCTTAACAGATTCTGGAACGAATTATCTAAGCGACAGAAATGGAAGTAAAATAATTTTTTGATGATAGTTAAGTACTGCGAAGATATAATATTGAATGCAAATGTAAAAAGCGAATTCAGTAATTAATATATTATTTTTTTCTACCCAGACGAAATGGAATTAATTATTCAGAATGTTGAAGTAATTCTAACATATTTTTTAATGATTAGTAGTGCGTAGAGGAAATGTATTAAGTGATATACAAACGAAACTATTTTTCTCGTTAATATTTATGATACTAAATTATATTCTTACAATTTAATATACTTCATACTTTCATTTTAAACGTTTCAGTATACCAGTTTTACATAGATTTCAATTGCTTTTTTAATGCTCAAAAATTAGCTGCATATTTTTTTTTCGATTATTGCTAAATATTATACTTCATATTTCCAAATAAAAAATAAAATGTTTTGAGAATATTTACTTTTTTAAAGAAAAAAATATTTCATTTGCATTTGATATATCAGCCATTTGAATAAAAAATTACTGTAGATTGTTTTAAAATAAAAATTTTGCTATCCAATTTTTATGCATGAATTTGGCATTTTATATAACTACTATTTTTTTGTTTGTTCATTTGCTTTTCCAGTTTTAGAATTCCAGTCAAATAAGGGGATCTTAGTAATAAAATTTTTCCCATCCAATAATAAGACACTGTCAGGCCATCATTTTTATACTAATTACAGGATAACTCGATTTCTCACTGGTCATGGTAACTTTAAAAGTTAATTGTGCAAATTTAATTTTTTTCAGTCATCTTCCTTTGATTGTAACATTGGTGGCGAGAAAATGTTTAATCTGTGCTAATTGTATGTTATAAGTTTGCCGGAGAAAGGCAGAATATAAGACTAACTCTCAAAGATTTTAATATAAATTGGCCTCAAGATTTTCACAAACTTGTTTCCACCAGAATTTCCTATGAAAATTTCTGTAAATTTATTGATGAAATCTATAATCCGTCGTGACTCTTCAATTTTCGTTTTCTTTAGGTAGTCTGTAGCATACTTACTCCTGTAAGCCCGTTGGAATCTTTGTGGTGCACAGGGATTTTACAAATGTTTCAATAAAAAAGTCAGACAGCTAAGAAAAAAGAATTGTATACTTTAGAGTAAAAGAATTATAAACGGAGTTCATATTCATGTTTTATTTATTCTAGCCCTATCTATGGTTCAGATAAATTTACACAATTATAAACTATTACAATCTTGAAATTCTGAAGGCCGGGAATCGAATTTTTGGTCTTAAATATTGCAATATATAATAATTTGAGCTTGACTGATTTTTATTATCTTCGTATGGCTTCATTGCCTAATGGCCGTGCTTAATGTACTAATTAGAGTTATATTCTAAAAAAAAGAAAAAAAGCATTCAGCCTAAAAACATTAGATTATTTAAAGACCATAATATCTGAGTTTTTATATTTTTTAAAATTATAAAAAAGTAGCATATTAAAAGCAATATATTTTATCATCTGCTTTTTCATGACACTATAATTATAAGAGAGCTAAAAGTATTAGTTTGCTTAAAGACCATAATATCGTCTGCGTTTTTATAATTTTAAAGATTATTTAAAAATCATATTAAAAACTATAATATATATCGTCTGCGTTTTTGTGTTTTTAAAATTATAAAAAAATTAAAGTAAAAGTTATTATATATTTAAACATCTAAGTTTATATGTTAGCATACAGTTCCAGTCATTTCTTAATCAAACATACAAACTCATAAAAAAATATCAAGTAGCATAAAATTCCAGATAAAGCTTAGTAAAATTGAGAAAAAAATAATCATAAGCCAGTTATCAAAATCAATTAATTTTACCTTGCATATGTATATATTTTTTATTTAATTATTGTACTATGAAAGTCCAAACCATAATTGAACATGTCAATGCAATTAATCAATAGCAATCGAATAGCAAATGTCTTTTATATCAGCCATTTTAATAAAATTCATTTTGTTCATGTTATAAAAGACATTTTCTATTCAATTTCTATTTAATAGCAAATGCCATTTTATTAAAATTCATTTTGTCCATGTTTGTATTTCCACAACTCTTTAGAAAGTTTACTTAATTGAGCCAAACTTGTTGTCTACGCAGCCTATGCAGTTGTTGTTTAAAGCAAGATAAAGAATTTATTCAGTTTAAGAATTGCTATTGATGGTTAAATATTCTACATGATGAAATTCAATCTAACTTTTGTTGTTTTTTTTAGCTATTTCGGAAAAAATTATTTAAGTCTCAATGTATATTGCTATACCATTTTAAAATTCAAAATTTTATATTTGTAAATACTAAAATTTTGTGTCTATGCAATTCATCTACAATTTTAATAATAGTGTAGATTTTATGCAGGAGATTAAGCAATCATCTTCGCTTATTTAATTCACATTGTTAGGCAAAGGTGCAATTATAAACGTTTCGGTTAATATATATATTATATATATATTTTTGCTTAAATATAATTGTTAAAGTATTTTAGAATCAGTTAGTTTTATTGGATTTTGAAGAATTCAAAACCTTATTTAACTGGATTAAAGGATTTGCTTTATCTGCAATGAAGCAATACTGTAACATGAAATTATATTGAAAATCCATAAATTTATTAAATGTGAGTTTTTATACAAATTTAACGTTTGTGTTGATTCTTGAAAAGATTTAAAACATGTAGACTTTGAAAATTGTAGCTTTCCAACTTAAAAGGTTGATTAAAGTTTACATTTGTTCAACATAACTTCGATGGGTTTTTTTTCCCGAGATAACTTCTTGGATTCATAATTTTAAAAATTCAGTATTTTTAACCATATTACAGGTTAAAAATTAAATTTTCATTTATATGGACTGCGATATATTTCTAATCTTTTCCTCTTATAGTCAGTTTTTAGCTATGGTATTTTTTATTTCAGAAAAATGTGAAAGCAAATAAAGGATTTTTTTCCAGAAAGCACCAGAAAAATTCTTGATAAATATTTAAAGTAAATTCTTAAAAGCAGATGATTTAATGTTTATGTAAAGAGCTATTATTGCATTGCTCTATTTTTATTTTCTCGATTGATGATTAAATTACATATAAACTAGCTTTTTAAAATCCTATTAAATTAACTTATTTTTAAAAAGAATATGAAATATATAATGAGATTAGATAATTTATCTAGAAAACTGCATATGTACTTTTTAAAAAATCGTCTGCTACAATCAGTATTCTCTATTTTATTAAACCAACTAATGGCTTAAAGGATATTTTAATGTATGATAATATTTTATGCAAAAGTAATTTTCATTTTAAAAATATTAGACCTGAAGATATTTTTTGAGTAACAACAGATATATCACTTAATCATATAATAAGTTTTGAAAATCATATTAAAACCAAAGAAAAGAATTGCACAAAAAAATTAGATATCTTAGAAAGGATTTATTTTGAATTTTAAATAGATTTAAAAATGACTTTTATACAGAAATTACTATTACTTCATCACCATTCGAAAATATAATTAATAGTATGACAATATTGTAACGGATTTCCTAAATAGTCGAGTTTATTTTCTTGTAGGGGGGTGTATGGTGTAGAAGATGAACAACAATGATCAGTCCTTCAGTAGAAAAACAACATACGACGTTTATTTACAGCACGAAGACAGAACAGAACAGAGACGACAAATATTTACAGACGACAACTATATACAATCGAGACGAATACGCAGAACGGCCCAGCAGTACTCTACTGCAGATAGTAACCAACTCACAAATAGACATTCGACAGTGACACCGTCCACTGCACTCAAAGTAGCCAGACAGGATTCAGCAGGAGAGGGAATTTTTGTAGATTCTGTCTACGCTCTCCAAACGACTGAACTATCCATGCGTCTCTTCTTGCTTTAGCTGCCGATTCACTGCTTCACAAAACAGACTACGACACCAGACACGACGACTCTAGTATAGCGTTATAGCACTCCATCACTGCTTCGGTATTATCTCGGCAACTCTTCCATTCATTACTCCCTTTTCACGACGACGAGTAATTCAAATATTCTCAATTTAGGACTCCTGAGAAAGACTCCCCGATTGAAGACTACTGAGTTCACGTTGACCACTCGCCAGGACTCCAGCGTTCACGACAACACAATTTAGGACTGTTAACGAGGATAACCACCGTTATAGGCCACTCAATTGCTAATGACGCCTCATAGGCCTGGTGTTAAAATCTCGGTAAGTTTCAGATTCGAGACTCGATTCCACTGAAGAACCATTGTGTGTTGCCCCAATCCAACAATAAGATTCTTAAAACCGTCTATTCTATAGACATTCCCGGAATTACTTCCAGTTCTCAGTAGTTCTTATTATCTTAAAACTCTTAATGTATCTTCTAAAATAAGAAATTCATGCAAAATCGACGTTCAATGTTAATAAGCGAATCATGTTTCTAATGTTTTCTTCAAAAGTCTATTCTCGTGAAGACCTATCTCTTCTTTTTTTAGAAAAAAGAGAGAAAAAAAGTTCTTTTTGGGGAAAAAAAGAACTCGACTTCTCGTATTCATCGCTTCGAGCGAAACGTAATTAAATTCTCATTGATCAAAGGAAGGTTCGTGGGGAAAAAGCACTTAGAATTCTTATTCGTAATTATTTTTCAGCTTAGGTTAGAATTATTTTAAGGAAATGTTGCAAAAAAATTTTTTTAAAAGTAGTATGTTGAAGGCAGCAGTGTGATTTAATTTATTTGTAAATGCCATTTTCATAAATAGAAGAAAATCATCTCGGCAAGCTGAAAGGCATGAATATAAGGATGTTACTCACACATTCTCTTGTACATTCCCTTTTTACAAGCGGGCTCTTTCATGCACCTTACAAATAGAACACAAGGGGAAGACCAATCATATCCGAGCCAGAAATCGAAACAGGGATGCCAAGATAACGAGGAACACGCCCTGTCTGTACTCCGGTATGAGTGTAATTTTACATTCAAAGCTTTTCAAATTTCGTTTGATTGTCTACAAATCCGCTCGTACACAAGCATATAAACGTAAAAGATGTGACTTAATCTGATTATTGATCTTATTATTAAATTATTTGGCATAAAATTATGAATTTGAAACATTACAAACTTATTTGGGTGACAAATGAGCATCGGAAATGCACATTCGGTTTTCTTCCTTATTCCACGAAGCACTAAACGCCCATGTAAGGGATTTTGAAAATGTTCTTTTCTGGATTAGTTTCGCATGAATTTTACTTTTCGGAATATTGCTGCGAGTTTCTTATCTTTTTTTTTTCGCTTTTCACTTTCTTGCCACTTTTTTGTTTAGTTAATTATTAAATTAATATGAGATGGCAATTTATCTCAAATACAGTAAAAGACAGAAACTTATTTCTTAACATATTAAGTAAAAAAGGAGTTTGTACTCAAATTTTACTCAAAACACTTTTTTTTCAAAATTCAATCAATTTTAATCTCGATCGATAGTATTCTTTAAAAAAAATTTCATAAAAGATCTAGTTAATAGTCGAAAAGATATATAAATTTAAGCCCACATAATTTAATTAAATACTAACTAGTGTCTTTGGCTCCCTCTAGTATTCTATGCTTTATTATTAGAGTTATTCCATTATTAATTTAGTAATAATCATTGATTATATTTCAGTTGTTATTGGATGCAGAAGCTTCCAATAATCATTATTAATATTGTTGATGGCAGAAATATTACTGTTTAGTGATAAATAAACGCACAATATACAAACAATATAATAGATGAAACAATGAATCCACCTTTTGCTGATCTATTAAGAATCATTTCTCTTTTTGCTATTGATAGTTGTGTGACTTTTTTTTTTTTGCTGAGCTATGCTTGGTGCGTTTCGTGATTTCAACGAGGCTACGGCCATCGTTGGATGGATCGTCCTATAGACGACCTCTGAACTTTTGAAATATTGCATGCTTCCCCACCTACCTTCAATTGGTGACCTGGTTTTCGATCCCAATTTGGATCAAGAGGTTGTTACACCATCTGATTCACCTGCGACTAGAGTGGAATCCGTCCCAGTGATTCGCTCCTGTACTGTATTTTGAATTTGCCAGGCTCTAGAACCTCCACCGAAACTGACTGAAACTGGCGAACTGGCTGAAAATCAGAAATCATTGTTGTAGAATCCTATGCTGTCTATAAGCTGTGCTCTGCTCTTTGTTTGTCTGCACGGATGGCTCCTGTAGGAGTGCCAGTTGTAGAATCTTTTGCAATCTACCAGTTCTGTTTAGCAATGGATATTCCAGTGAGATACCGGTCGCAGTTTAACATCAAAATTGTCATGGGCTGACCGATGCAGTTTTCATATCTGAACTGTCTGCGGATGCAGAAATGGAAGGTGGGTGGGCGGGGAACCAAAGTAGCCCACCTCCATGTCCCCTGGGCAAAGGCGCAGTTCTTTGGAAAAGCATCGGCTAAGAGGCTATTCAAGTATGAAACAAATAATAACTTTTTATTTAGTTTGACCAAACTATACACCTAATTTTTAGCTTTGCGTAGTAGGGCTTCAAAATGTCCTTATAAGCATCAAATTCAGAAAATGCAGAACAGATTTAGATATACGTAAGAAAACTTTTTATCCAAAAACTTAAAAAAAGAATTTAAAATATGCATTTGACAAAACAATTGTTGCAGAACTCACACATGTAGAAAATCAGTAACTTTGGTAATTATAAATCTGCTTCAGAAATCTTATAATGACTTAAATTTGAACAAATTATGGTAACAAAAATTTTCAAATTCATAACATAATTCATAGTCATATATTTCTAGCCGGTTATGACAAAGTAGATTAAAGGTCTTATTATCAGATCCGACCTCCTTTTAAAATGAGCCTGGGTACAAGAAATCATTTGGGGCCCTATTTTTTGTAAAGCAATAATAATAATACAAACCTGAACATATATTATTAAGGCATATTTATTTAATGCTTGATTTTTGGATAGTATATCAATTGCTTCAGAAAAATTAAAATTGTTTGCAGTTTCTTTTTCGATCTTTAATATAGCAAGTATTAAGGATCCCTGTTCTCCTTAAAACTTTCTTACCACTCCAATTAGTCATATGAATTATCGATACGAAATTTTGAGTTAAAATAAAATATGGTTAGAAATAACACAACACTCACATACACGAGGGAAAAAATTTAATAAATAAGTATCTAATGGGGGAAATCTAATGTCAAAAGTGAGTACTAAAAATGCGTTCATAGCTCCACGTATCACCCCTTATGAGATAGAATCGACGATATGTGATCATCTCAGAATTCACTGTCGAGTAATAAAATAAACTTTCCAAAGATCTAACGAGCATTTGTTTGACCTTGAAGGCAACATTATTAGGTTCACATCAGAAATGTCAATTATTCTAAAATTGTGGTGTCTAATTGTTTCGTTACGCAATATTTGCTTATTTGCTCATAAAAAAATCATTCAATTTCCGAACTTACTGCAGAGCAAATAATATTAAAAGTTCTTGAAACTGAGCTCTACTGAAGAGTAGTCCTGGAATTATTTATTTATTATAATTATTTTATACATTTTTATGCATTTTTATTATTTTTATATATTATATTTTATACAATTATTTTATATATTTTTATGCATTTTTATTATTTTTATATATTATATTTTATACAATTATTTCGTACAATTTGTATATTTTTTACTATTATTTTATATATTATATTTTATACAATTATTTTGTATAATTTATATATTTTTGCTATTATTTTATATATTATATTTTATATGATTATTTTATATATTTTATGTATATTATTTATTTTATCTTACACCGTCAAACGTTTAAGGGTAGTCAAAACCCTGGAGGCTATAGTACTAAAGGAATCTTGGAATTAATTCAGCATAAGAAATATCGGTAAAAAAATTTTCTGAATGTATTGAAAATTCTTTTGCAAAAAAATAAGTACAGATTATAATGTTTACATATTTAGATTTTGAGCCGTTTTATGTTTTATAAAATATGCCATATATCAATTGCATTATACTATTTATTATTAAACAGTATTATTTGTTGTGTTTTATTTATACCTTATTTTTTATATTTATTGCTGGATTTATTTTATATATATGTTTTTTCCTTTTTTACATATCGATTCTTCATCTCTCCAGTTACCAAATATATCAATCTGCTCTGATATTACAGGTTCAGAACTTAGAGAGTCATTAAAGTCTGAAATTTTATGAGTTGTGCGATATATGAGATTACACGCAATTCAAGATATAATATATTAGGTTGTTCGGAAAGTAATTTCGTTTTTTCCCGACAGAGGATTTAATTGTATTTTTCGCACCCAATTTCATACTTAAACCGCAAAATCATTTTATGT
>JAPMOQ010023240.1:0-11475 GCA_026543055.1 Argiope trifasciata
TCGTGGATCCTTGGAAGAGGCAACAATGCGGAACATGACTGACAGTTGATGAAGTCGGCCTCATGTATTTGAATCTATGGTAAATATTTTTGACACCACTGGACTTTTTCCTAAAAGAATGGAGTTTGAAATTAATGTTTATCGTTTCGTTTAGATTGTGAAATTCCGGAATCGTCAAACAGGATGAAAACATGCATTCTTAATATGCAAAATGAAAAGAATATAATTAAATCAAAAATGGTTTCTCTTTTGATTCTTCAAATACGTAATGAAAATTGTTTCTCCATCAGTGTTTTACAAAACTTTCGGATACTTCCAATAATGCTTTCATTTTTCCTGCATTTGAAACATATTATTTTTTTAACATAGAAAGTTGATAAAACTGACTAAAAGTAAACTGTTTCCATTAGTATGAAGATTTAACCTAATGTCACTGAAACTCCATTCAGAGTATTAATGTCCTTTTAATCCGTCATTGCTGCTGTAAATGTTCTTGCACTAGTTTTGGCTTGCAACTTTTGAGACCGAGACGGTAATTCAAGTGTTGATACTGGTGTGTTAACCAGTAATTCAAGTGTTGATTCCAGTGTGTGAAGAAGTAATTCAATTGTTGATTCCTATGTGTTAACAAGTAATTCAAGTGTTGATTCCTGTGTGTTAACCAGCAAGTCAAGTGCTGATTCCTGTGTGTTAAACAGCAAGTCAAGTGTTGATTCCTGTGTGTTAACCAGCAAGTCAAGTGTTGATACCTGTGTGTTAACCAGTAATTCAAGTGTTGATCAAATGTTTATTCCGCCATCTGACCATCGATTAAAAACTAAAAGAAAGATACTTACATAGATTCTATACAGTTTAAGAATTGGCATGCGAATTGATCAGAAAAAAAATAGCTTCCTATGCTTTAAGATAAGTTGTTGTTTTAAATTATAACAAAAAGCAAAACCGAAATGTATCCAATATCTCATTTCGAAAGGCGCCAATAGCAATCGAGAATCAGAGTTTTAGAAGAGTTGTATTTGAAACATTAATAAAATTACAACGCTGTTTTTTTGTATATCACAGAGAGTAAAACTTTAGAAAAAGTTCCTCAGGGGATAGCATGCAATTTCAGCCATTTCGATCCATCTTTCCGAAAAGATTTACCGCTAGCACCCAGCATGGGATTGCTCTCGCGTCTTTTCCCTGGGCTAGTAAAGATTTGTTCCGTAGATATGACCATTTTCGAGATAAATTGATGAGTCAGGATCAGGCTGTTTTCATGGAAAAGATGGAGATCTGAACCTAAAACACCACGGGAATACTCCGAAGATATTTCTAAATGTTTGGAATATATCTTCTATATCTTTATTGTATTGATTGATATAGTGTAAGAGTATTGAAATTCGTTAACATAATAAGTATTAGGTTGGTATTCGAGAAGTCATATATGTTATTGCACAACATCCGAAAATATTTTATTTAAATAAATATCCATTCGATCAATCCATACAAACATTATATTATATTATAGAAAACATTCTTTAAGCCACTTATTATGTACTGTACAAATGTACTGGTATGTTTTAATGATTACTGTTGTTAATAATTAATGCTCATTTGCAAAAGGGAAAAATAAAGTTTTTGTGAATTTTTGGCACTATTATTAACGACTTATAGTCTTTATTTCAAAGGCCGCGGTGGCCTGGTGGTAAGGTCTCGGCTTTGGAGCCCTGAGGGTTTCAGGTTCGACATTCGATTCCTCCAAAAGACCGTGGTGTGAGGGAGCCTCTTACGAGTTAAATTTGTCAGGTCAAACGTCCTGCCACTGATGTGGTGTGGTTTGGAGAGAGGGGTTCCAGGTAAGGTGTCTTCCTCGTCATCTGACCGTAGTTCAAAATGACGAGATCTATCCCAAATTATCCCAAGTGTTGCTTTATAATGGGACATAATGGAAAATCGGGTAACTCGAAATTTCGAGTCTTATTCAGATGATTAAAATAATACTTGGCACCTCTACAAAATCCTTTGAATCACATTGACAAGAAGATATGTGACCCACAAAATCATATTTTACGTGAACTAGGATTATATACGATAAATTGTAAAAGAAACTGTTTCTTAAATGGAAACCACTTGTCTTGAAGGTGAAACCTTCAAGGTTTATTAATTAAATATTTTTAATTTAATTATCAATTAAATATTTTTAATTCCAACTTTTATCTTATCTTAACTTCATGTTATTTGGGTTACTTTATCCGTATTCTTTAGACTACCATCAGAAAAATAGTCAAATAATAAAGTTAAAAGCTGCATTTCAATGTTACTTCTAATCTACGTCAGTAAATAAATGGTTAAAGGAAATGGTTGAGGCCATACACTTAAATTCTTATGATTAAATATGGTTTTTGCCTAGCTGTTTAGTTTTAATTCAATGTATTAGTGTTTTATTCAATCTAACGCTTTTTTATAATTTTTAATATTAGAATATTTTTTTAAAATGAGTAGGTTTCTTTTTATTGTAATTAAAGCTATGATCTTTCAAGCAAAAACTACACTAATTCATTCCCTTTGAAGAAAATAGCTTAGAAAATAAGTTCGTAGCAAATTTTTTCATTTGAAAACAACATGCTTGGTTTAAAAAATAGAAGAAGGTGCTGAAGAACATGATTTTTCTAAACGTGGAATAAATGAAAACTGTGACAAAAGAATGAAAACAAAGAATAAATGATGGATGAAAAATAAGTGAAAAAACAGTTTTTCAGGAAGAACTACAATATTTTGCTCATCGCACTTATTATTTTTTACAATTGAATTGATTTTTTTTTCGTTTTGAAAAATTGTTCCATTCAAAATCACTTTATTCGAATTTTATGACAGTGTTCATCAAAAATAATAATAGCAGATAATAAATAGTCCTATCATTCGTATCAATGTTTTTTTCAATAATTATTTCATGCATTCTTTGATTCGACGAAGCGCTGTTTATTAAAAAACGTTTTGCTAAAAATCAGAGCTTAAAATTGTATTTATTTCAATTTCATAATGATGACATTTTGGGCTAATAATTATTATAACAGAAAAAATTCATATGCATATTCTTATTCCATTTTTTCATTGAAAATATTTATAAAGCATCATTTTTAGTAAGATTTATTTCAGTTGCTTGTTAAATTTGGTTTAAATTCATTTTCTGTATTTACAAGTAAAGAATAATATATTGAAACAAACTTTTGTTAAAGGAAAATAAATTTTATTTAGATTTTCCAAAAAGTAAACGAAACTAGCATTTTTATGAATTACGTTCAAATCTAGTGGTAGTGATGGATCTAATGCCGTTTGGTCATACCAAGCCCGACTGAGATTTAGCTCTTTCGAATGAAGGCAGGGGTGTGCGCCTTTCGTTGAGAACGAGCACCGTTCAGGTGAAAGAATTACTTTGCTCGAACACAGACGCAACCCTTTTGAAGGGGCGGTAGAACTCATTCATCCATCCGCAAGTCAGAATTTTGAATCCAAATCAGAGACCGACTCATCCCTGATTCAGTACCCCTAGAAGTTATGTGAACTTGGAGGACTTTGCAATCAACGTGCCCCCACTGCCATTAGCCAACACGGCGGTCTTTGGCCGAGACAAGGATAGAACTTGCTACCTTTCGATTGTGATTTTGGTGCTCTACCAACCAGGCTATCGCTGCCCAAATTTAGTTATCACTTATATATTGTTTGCCAAAACCCATCGTACTTTTGTGCAGACGTTATGACTGTAATAATCAAACTTCCTATGTTTGACACATTTTATCATTTACTAATTAAGTTTCAATGGTACTTTTACTTTGGATTATGATGTTGGCTCTTCCACTTGAACCATTTAAACCTCCTTTAATTTTTCTCTTTATTTTATTTCAATGTTTGTTTTTTTTGGCTCTGCCTTTAGCCTCTTTTGCATCTTGTACCTATGCATAGGAAAGTTATGTTTGAATAGCCAGTCTTTTGATAGCTATTCAAAGTCTACTTTTTTTTTAATTGTAAGCTTTTCACCGGTGTAACGCCATTTTCGGCATACACTTAACCATCACCAGAATACTTTAGGATGGATTAAATTCGGCAAAATAGAGGTGAGAGGGGAAAAAAGTTGCATTTAACAATAAAACAAATTTAGGAAATGCGCTCTTGTTTCCGCATAGTACCACTTAGAGAGATTCAATCGTCAAAAAGTGGTCGTCTCAGGATACTGAAACGAAAGGTAATAGTGGTGGAATTGAACATTTTTATTTAATTTTCAGTGTATGCATTTTGCATTCTTATTGCATATTTTTCAAATGTCGAGATTGCAAATTTAGTAATTGCCACTGAGGTGGGCTGTCACAAGTAGAATAAAAGAAAAGGTAAAAGTTAATAATCTTTTAATAATTCCAAAACCAAGTGAGTAAAAATATTTTAAGTTATCTAATTTCGTTAAAAACGATTGGTTACCTACTACATTGGTGAATATATTTTTATTGTTATTTCTTCTAGTTTAGATTTTACTCTTTCCAAAACAGTTTATATTTTTGAGGGAAAGGAAGGCCTCCAGGGGCACATATTTTTTCAACTAAAATGTGTCTTTCACTTCCCTTTTCTCAAAACTAATTTCTATAAAAATACTCCACCGTTCACATGATATCTCCAAAACTAATAGAGATATTTACGTAAAATTTTAGCGTGTGTTTTAAATAATATGAACACTGAAACGAACCAAAAGTTTTATTGGTAGTGAAATACTTTTTCATTTATAAGTGTTTTTAAAAAAGTTAAGGTAAAAATTTATGGAAAAATTGCATATATACTTCTATTTTTACCTATAATTTCTTTGCAAATCAAAATGTTTCTTAGCTGTTGGTTCATTTCTTTCATCATTATACTCTATAACTTGTATTCAAAGATAAATACGATTGCTGCATTAGAATTTTGTGTACAGTGTTTTCCGTTTTGCTCAATTTTAATTAAATTTACTACACATCTTCCTATTTCCCAAAATATATTACATTTTCGAATAATTGTGTTGTGTTTATAGTATTTTGAGTTACAATTGACAATACATCTAAAAACCATAGTTTTAAATTGTTTATAAAAAAATTTCAAATATTTTCCTTCGGACGTAGTAGGATACATTAATATTGTAAACGCCGTTTGTGAAAAGAAAATAGAGAACCTATGATTTCAGTCAATAGTAGAAAGCAATTCGACTTTCCTTTTTGTAGGAAACGTTTAAAATCATTAGTAATTGAAATTTAATTTATATTACTTTGAATGCTTTTCCAAATGCAAGCAAAACAGAAAAAGAAGTTATCGAAGTTAAACATATTATTAATAATTTGAGTGAGGAATTTTAAAACTTCGAAACAGATTACAAAACAACAAAAATATCTTGAAAGATATTTTCTTTTCCATTTCCAGTAGCGCAGATTTCAAATGTTCCTAATGCAGTCAATAATTTATTTTACAACTCCAGCAAGAAAAGAATCTATTTCGTCATACACAGCTTCATCAACTGCGAGAAAGCCCTTTATTTATTTATTTTTAACTTTTATTTTTTCCCGCTCTTTCCTGCCAGACGAACTTTCCAAGCCTGCAAAAATAAAAACCATCTGTTCGGAAAAGCTTCGAACAAACGCACGCCGAAATCCCTAACATCGATTCTTCAAAGGTCGGACCTTTTGGACGGAGTTGTGCTGTAATTAAGCTTCCCGGAAAGGAAGAATTAAAAATTCAGTTCTTTTCTCCTGCGAGTTGTTTATGCCGCGGAAGAAAAGAGTTCTTACCCGTTGGGCGAAATGCAACTGCAGCCAAGACAAGATCGTACTCCTGTAACCGTAACTTCCGAACATGAGAGTGTAACAAACTTCTTGGGGGAAAAGGCGGCCATTAAGAAGGACGACAAGAAGAAGAAATAAGGAACGGGATCTCATTATTCGGACTTTTGGCAGGTGGCGGATTCAAAGAACTTGTCGATTTCGTCCCACGCCCCGGCTTTAATTCTCTTTGGAAAGTTCTTGGGGAGGTTTAATTTGTTCGGAGCAGAAGTTTTCTTTTGCCTGCAGCAGCAGCAGCGAACTGTTTGAGATTCATCACGTAGCCATCGTTCGAAATAAACGTGCTTGTTGTTAGCTCTTGCAGTTTCATATACACTGAGAAGAGTGAATAATCAGTGATCGTCCAACTTGTTCCTGTTTCATTAAAAGGTTTTCTGGGTGATTTCTTGAACATTTGAAATCTGATATCGATCATCGGCGGAAAAAGTATCGTTAAGTTTAAAGTATCGTTCCGTTCTTTCAAAATGAAGAGTTAGTACAAAAGTTGAAAACATCACGTTACGGAGATTATTTCAAAAATTATTTTACTTTCATAATTAATTTACTAAAAGCATTTAATTTATGTTTATCAAATATTATATTACACATTATTATACTTCAAATAATGATGTTCATATTTTGAAATAATAAAATTATTCGACCGTATATACAACAAAATAATAACATTAATTATTAAAAATCAAAGAAACATTTTGAGTTGAAGATCAAACACTACAGATCAATCTGTAGAGTGGTTATAATTAAAGTTCCACTTTGAAATAGTCATGTAAGGAAAATTAATGAACAAAATGTTATCAGACTTTGCAATTGATTAAAGGAAGTCATTGGAATCTCTTTTCTGCCAAAATAAATTTAAAAAATCATTACCAGGGGTGGAGGAAATGGCACTGTATGCAATATTGTTAATCAAAACACGACATGAAAATAGAGTTTCAAATGCCTTTAATCGCTTCTGAACCGTGTTACAAAGCATGTTCAATGTGTTTAACTCAGAGCACTGTTTATGATGATAAGACACCGGTTTCAACATGAAGCCAACGGTTTTAAATGTTTACTTGTTTCTGAACCATGTTACAAAGCATGTTCAATGCGCGTTAACCCCAAAGTAGTGTTTATAGTGATTAGACACTGGTTTCAACATGAAGACACCTGTTTCAAATTCCTTTAATCTCTTCTGAACCGTGTTACAAAGCATGTTCAATGTGTGTTAACTCAAAAGTACTGTTTGTGGTGATCAGACACTGGTTTCGACATGAAGACACCGCTTTCAAATGTCTTTCATCACTTCTGAACCATGTTACAAAGCATGTCAATGTGTTTAACTCAGAGCACTGTTTATGATGATAAGACACCGGTTTCAACATGAGGACAATGGTTTTAAATGTTTAATTGTTTCTGAACCATGTTACAAAGCATGTTCAATGTGTGTTAACTCAAAAGCACTCTTTATGATGATAATCATAAAATTTTGGCGTTATTGCAAGAAGCAGAACACCGACATGTGCATAACTTTCCTCCTGATATGTTAAGAGCTACTGTTGAGAATGCAGTAATACGATTTAACTTGCTTTCAAGAAATGGTGGGCGTTGCATTGAACATGCTTTATATCAAGTTTCAGAAGCGATTAAACGGATTAATTTCTATTTTGCTTAACAATATTGCATACAGCAGCCATTCCCCCCCCCTGGTAGTATGTTTATGAATACTATATTTTTTAGCGGAAAAGAAATTCCCACGACTTTCTTTAAAATGTTTGATAGCATTTGGTCCAGTAACTTTCCTTTCGTGACCATTTCAAAGTTTAACTTTAATTATAACCCCTCTGCTGATTTCTGTAATATTTGATCTTCAACTCAGAATGTTTCTTTGATTTTTAATAATTACTGTTATTATTTTGTAATGTATACGGTTCAATAATTTTATTATTTCAAAATCTGAACATCATTATTTGATGTATAATAACGAGTTTCTCTTTATAAAAAACTCGCGTAGCGATGAAGCAGTTTTATGTAATTTTATAAATTTTTGCTCTTAGGTAACAATGAAACCTGTTAATAATACTAAACTTACATAGTAAAAAAAAGTATTTTAATACTTAATTCATGTATTAGAAAGATAATTATTAATATATACAGTATCATTTGTATATTAATTAAAATCCCGCTGGTAACATTACTCTCTTTCTTCTTAATCTTTTATTTTATTGAGTATATCTTATATTTTATTATTTATCGCAAAACAATTCCAATATTTTAATTTTTTATTTTTGGATCTAAACGAATATAAAATAAGCTATCTAAAGTTGAAGCTTGAAGAAGAGAAAAAATAAAATTTTATCTTATTCCAAAAAGAATTCTATGATATAAATTTTTCTTACAATATCAGTATAAGATATTCAGCAAAATTTCCAAATGCAACAAATTATTTTTAAAGTAATATTTCGCGAAGCGTCAAGCAGAATATGCTTTAATTCTCATGAATAATAATTATGCATTCTTTCCGAATTATTACGAAAAACTATTTTTATATTATCTCTATTAATTATTATTTCTTTCCTTGTTAATTGTGGCAAACAAAACATTTCCGTGTTCCAAATACATGCTTAATTTATACCCAATGGGAAAAAATACTACAGCTTATTTTGATCTTAAAACATTGACATTCTTTAAAATATTCAGTTTCTTAATGAATATTTAGAGGAAAAGATGTAGGTGACAATTAAAAATGACATTTCAAATGAAGCTCTTCTTTTAAATTATTACATTTGAGATTAGTATGCTACTTTAAATCAGCTGTTTGTAAAATAAGAAATAAGCGATAATTTAACTTCTAAATGTAGTTTGTTATAAAGATACGTTCATGAAAATGTGACAAATTACTTATCACATATACCATTGGGTCTAAATTCAAAATTATGAAATACCGGTAAATCACGTTGTTCGAATCTCAGAGGCGATTCAGCATGCTTCAATAAAAGTCGGTGAGCCATAACAAATTAAGAAAGATGCATGATTTAAAAAAATAAATAAATAAGGTATAAATCAATACATAAATTTATTTCGAATTAAATTTTTATACTAACGGTCTCCTATTTCAAGTCTAAACAATATATAGTAGCTGTTATTCAAAAGGAATAGATATATATAATTTAAATTATACTTTTACTGAAAAAACAAGATTAACAATTCAAAAATTATCTATCTTAATTGCTACTGTATGATTTTGGTACTAATGTATAATGCACTAACAGATAAATACACTGAATAAAATTTTTAATAAACCATCATATCTATATAAATAAAAATGAATGTATGTCTGTCTGTATGTCTCTTATGAATTCCCAAACCGTTCATCCGATAGCGATGAAACTGGTTCACCTTATTTCTTATACCTACGGGATGGTTATAGGAATAGAACAACTATCTAAAATTTTTTAAAAAATCGAATCGCAACCGCATCTATTTACCAAGGATTCATCTCCAAATAACTCACCGAGGAAAACTAAAAATTCTGTAGAAATGCTCAATCTAAGTTAAAGTTTAATATTTTCTAGCTGTAGTAAGGTTTCTAGTGATAGTGTTTTAAAAGATCCCTGTGTTTCCCTTATCAGAATCGACTTGTGTGAGAAATCCCCATCAAACCCTTAATAGTATATAAGCGCTGTGAAAATTTTCCCCATCAATATATCATCTATCTAATACTATAATACGAGGAATGGTTGCCAAGTCGAAAATCGCCCCAGAATTAATAAACTCCAGTAAACTTGTGGGTCTGGGGTTTTTGGCCACGAGGAATCGATTGGCGCCGGTTTTGAAGCGCTACGATCGAGCAATTCGGGGTTACAGATAGGATATTTTCAAACTTTATTAGTTCGCCATAATGGCTACTTAAATTTTCAAGCGGTAACGTGCTGCCATCTATAGCCAATATGGCGAACTAATAAAGTTTTATGTTTATGCTGTTATAGGTTTATAATTTGTTTCTTATGTATGTATATATGTTTGGTTTTTCTAAATAAATTTGTCAAAAATATTGAACTTCAACTCACTTCAATCTTTACCTTTACTTTACCTTTGTATAGAATAGTTCCCTTTCCAAACTCTAACTTTGTTTAGAATAGTTTACAATGGTGCACTTTAACCGGTTATCTTTTCACCAATGGTTTCACAAATTTTCTTATGGCATGTATTGTTTTGATAAATCACAATTGAAAATTTAAATCTTCGAGTTAGCTTCGATACCTGTTTTCTCCGAGCGGAGCTCTGTCACCCGCTGGTATAAATGAAAATGATTTTTTTTTTTCTGTTTGTCTTTTATGCCTTCCTAAACTGTTCATCCGATTGCGATGAAATTTGGTCAGCTTATTCTTAATATTTATGGGATGGTTATAAAGATAGTATAATTATCTAAAATACAAATAAAAATCGATTCTAAACCGCATTTATTGACCAAGGATTCCTCTCCAAATAACTCGCCGAGGAGACAATAGATTCTGTAGAAATGCTAAATCCAAGTTCAAGATTAATATTTTGTAGCTATATAATGTAATATAATATAAATATTTTATAGCAAATGTCACGCAAGTCATTATCACAAGTAACAGCTTCATTACGAGTTGTACGAGAAACTGTAGGGAAACCATTCTTGGTTGTTTTTTTTATATATATATATTTTAATTAAACTTTCGCGGGTTTTTTTCAGTCACTACCAAAAATATTGTAGTACAAATAATTTTGCACAATCTTCATTTTTAAAAATTATTGTTTCAACTATATTAACGACTTAATGGTATAAATATGTTTTCAGTGTTGAATCATTTTTAAAACAATATGTTTTAATCACATTTTCTAAAATTAAATTTGATAATTCTGAACGAATGTTAAAAAATTTACGAGGTACATTAATAGTTTCTTTTATTACCATTCTGAAAGAACACCAAGTAATTACAATTCTAAAAGAATACCCAAATCTAATGTATAAAAATGAATATTTGCTCGTTCTTATTTTGTATAGTGTCGTACCGTTCATCCTCTTTCGATGAAACATTACCAAATTATTGATTGCGCTTAGTATTGTTTTTTTTCGGTGACAGCAACGTACCGAGAACCAGCTAGTCAATGATAAATTAATATATGCTTATGTTACTCTACATGCCATTGTAATATGCCAACTTTAATTTAATAAATATTTTGTGGTTTTGAGCCCATTCTTTTCTATAAAACATAACTCAAGATCTGAGATGGCGAACCTTTGGCTATTGATGGCATCTAATGCAATATTTTGTACGCACCACCTACCAAAATTATTTGCATTTTAGTTCAAAATAACAAAGATCCTTATGAAGTGTTACGAACAAACGCGAGTGATAGTTTGTGATTCGCATTTTTTCGTTTTCTACCATTTGTACTAAGAGTGGCTTAATTTGTCCGGATAATATAATGGTGTTAGTCACAAAAGTAGCTAACATCATATAACCGCAGGTTTTAAATGAGCGAAAATTTGATACTTTGCCGAATGGTCAATTCGATGTATAATGGCTTATTAATGTTTAATGATGTCCGCTGGTTGAGCTGCTGGAACATGCTTCAAAGAAGTGTCGAGAGCTTGAAGAAATCATAGACTATTTTAGCAAAATGAATATAT
>JAPMOQ010023240.1:18828-28887 GCA_026543055.1 Argiope trifasciata
AGAGATAAAAATTGTAATATTTATTTATATACTTGTCGGATATTGTACAAATTTCGGAGAGATTACTTCAACTGATTATTTTGTGTTAATATGGAAAAACTGATATGAGTCTGAAGGAGTCAACAGGGATTATTTGATTCTAGTAAATCAACATTTCAAGGTATTTTACAATATATGAGACAAAAATTAAACAGTCCCAAATTAATTACTAATTTTTGAAATGATGAAGCTGGTACTAAACAACTCATATAAGCCAATTTTTTTTTTAATTATACTTTTTATCTGATATTGATATTAATATGCATGCATGCAGTATTTAAATTTACCATGCGAATAAATTTTTTAAAATCTCATTTGGCCTTACATTATTTTACGAACAATATATCCATCCAGAAAAATATATTTCACAATATAGTTCAAGAAGCAGATCATTTAAATAAGCTCTAGAAGATTGCTTTTGAATTCATAATTATTTTATATTTATAATATGAAACATTTTTTACATATTATTTCAATGTACACATTGGTGAAAGTAAACAGCATTTCTCTTACTGCTATTCAGTGTCAAGAATATTCTACCAGAATTAAGTTAATTTAAATTTACAATGCGAATAAATTTTTTAAAATCTCATTTGGCCATACATTATTTTACTAACAATATATCCATTCAGAAAAACATATTTTACAATATTGTTCAAGAAGCAGATCTCTAAAAAAAATTCTAGAAGAATGCTTTTGAATTCATAATTATTTTATATTTATAATATGAAACGTTTTTTACATCGTATTTTAATGTACACATTGGAGAAGGTAAATAGAACTTCTCTTACTGCTATTCAATGTCAAGAATATTCTACCAAAATTAAGTTAATTTAAATTTACAATGCGAATAAATTTTTAAAAATCTCATTTGGCCTTACATTATTTAATGAACAATATATCCATCCAGATAAATATATTTCACAATATTTTTAGCAGAAGATCATATAAATTGGCGACTGTAAACAGCAGTTACACATTGGCGAATGTAAACAGCTATTCAGTGTCAAGAATATCCTACCAGAATTAAGTTAATTTCTGTTTCGCACTGGTCTTGCAGCTTGCATTTCCTCAAGGCTTCTCAAGTGACCATCATTCCAAACAAATTAGTGACTGTCTCTAGAATACGCTTTGCCCTCAAGCACTCTATTAAGTAACGGGAACTAATAGGACCAATGCACAAAATGCTGGTTTTAATCGAACTGCCTTGCTTGTAAATTTAAATTGCGTCTCCAAATCCAAACTGAATCGGACGGAATAGATTTCGTTGTGGATATTTGCATAAAGACAACAGGAATTCACAATATTTCAAATACTTCATTTGGCGTATTTCATTTCTGAAAGCTGGTACAGCCAGATGGTGAAAGCAATAAAATTATTAAATACTGCCTGTTTGAACAAAGGACCCATATTCAATTCATTCTAGATGTCTTTCAGATTCATTTTAAAATCCTTTATTGTATTTAAAAGCAAACTTTTCCGTATTAACACAAAATATTGTACGATATATACCCGATGTTCTAAATGCCGTCCAATACCATAATAATGACTTAACAATATTGACAGCTTATTGGAATTTTATGTTTATCTATTTTTATTATACCTTTTTCTTTGATTTGAAATAATGTAAAATAGAATATTCTAAAATAATATATCTATTGTTAATAAATTTCATTTTTGATGTAAATATTTTCAAATCATTTTATGGAGCTTTTTTTAATATATCGTGTTTTAAATTTATGTCTATTCTTAATTAATGACATATAATTTTTTCACAGAAATGGTTATTCTGAATTCATATATATTCTACATAGATGTGTACTAAACTTCTCTTATTTCTTTTGGAATATTTAATTTACTTCTTGGCAGATATATAATTGCATTCATTTTGATATTCGTATTAACCGTTTGAATTCATATTATTATTCATTAATTTTTGAATTCATATTAAAAAATATTGAATCTCGCCATCTTGCACGGTGCATAAATTGGTGGGGATCCGACTCAACTCCATCGATGACGCGACCTCCTTCTGGAAGGGTTATACCATGGTCGGTAATGGTCCTTAGGACTCAACCACAGTTCCCACCAATGTTGCTGCTGCAGTGGTCCGATCATTCTGTAGTTATTATCTGTGTGTCTTCGTCTGGGTCAGTGATGTGACTTATTTTGTTGGATGTACGTCATGGGGTTACTGCTTTATTTGCAAAAAAAAATGCAATAATAAGGTTGAACGTCTGATTGTCTGCACTTTCAGAAACATATAAATTTAATTACTCGAAAAAGCTATATCTTAAATATATCAAACCTTATATGTCGCTTCATAACTGTAATTGTAATTCTATGTACGTAAATGAGTGTTACATAAATGAATGACATATAAATAAATGTGTGCTTGTCTGTATGTCTCTAATGCGCGGTCACAGCGTTCATCCGATTCCGATAGAACTTCGACTACTTATTACTTACAATTGCGTGATGTTTATAGGCACAATACAGACATCTAAAGTAATCGATTAAAGTATAAAAAATATTCTATAATCTGTTAAAGTGTAAAATATATTGTATCTTTAATAAAGTATGAAAGTATTTTCAGATCTATTTACCGCATCTATTGGCCATAAATTAACCGCCAAATAACTCGCCAAGGAGACAAACAGATTCAGAAAGATGCTAAATCCAAGTTAGACGTTAATACTTCGTAGCTATTGTATGTAAAAGCAATGTAAGTCTTTCTCTGATGTAATAGTTTGATTAAAAAATTTGAGAATGTTTAGGTGAGCCAATCCTATAGGTTTGGAATTTTTGTAAAACACTTAATATATTTTATCGTTTTTTGCAATCACTTCCGAAAATATTAGAGAAAAAATAATTTAGCACCATCTTACTTTTCAAAAAATTATCTTTTCAAGAATATTAACAATATTATGGTATAAATATATTTTCTATGTTTAATCAATTAGAAAAGAAAATATTGCAATCACGTTTTCTAGTATTTAACTTGAGAATTCTGAACGCATATGAAACGAATCACGAGATTTTATAAATAGTTTATTTCATTACCATTCTGAAATAACACCAAGTTCTACAATCCTAAAAGAATACACAAATCTAATTTATAAAAATGAATGTTTGTTTGTAAAATAGAATAATAAAAGAAGAATAAATACTATTCATGCTTATTCTTTATGTATCCTTTCATTTCAATGAATGTATTCATTGTCGATAAGAAAATGAATATTATTCTTAATTTAACAAGATAACTATTTCAAATTCCAAACAATGTTTCCAAATATCATTTCTTCTGCAGTAGCAACGCTCCGGGTACCATCTAGTATAAATATAAAGCTGATGTGTTAACTTTAGTGCTCTTAAATATTAAATAACACAACGGACAGCGCAGGATTATGTGCTTAATATTTCTGACTTTCAACTTATCGACAAAATTCAATTCATATCGCCAAAATTTAGTAAGTTTATAGCCAGATGCCAAACATATTTTTCTTAGTTAAACTCTTAAGATAAGAAATACGCGAAGAAAATAAAGGCTTAACGTACATGATTAACTGTTAAATATAGAATTAAGTTAATCTACGATTAAAATATGAATTTACCGCCGGTCATTATAAGGTATTATTGCAAACATTAATGGAAGATCATCGTAAAGAGTCTTGTTCCATTCATCATACGATGTAAGCCCATTTTCATTTGTTAGTTCACTCCGATGAAGGATCAATAGAAGGAAAAGCCGTCTGGGGAGAAGGATTAAGAGGCAAGACCGCAAACAAAGGTAAGATCGAGGACACGGTCAACTTAACCGGGAAGAGGTCGACGTCATTACTGGCTTAACAGCGTTGGCTTCGAGTGCTGTTTCCGATCATTATTTGGGATCGTATCGGATGTGACTCGGAATGGGCTTGAGAGGCTTCCTAGAAAGTTTTTAGTTGTTGTCGATGGGTTTGTTGTTATTTATAAGCATCCTAGAAAGAAATGGATTAATATATCAAAATTAATTCGAAATATAGAAAAGTTGTGCTATAAGTCCGGAAGAGCTAAATTATTAGAACTAATATTTAAAAAAATTTATGATTGTTTTTTAAGTAATAAGATACATACACACTTATGTATATATGTGTGTGTGTGTGTGCTTATTTTTTTATATATATATAACAACCATAAACGCATTAAAATAATTAAAACCCATTTACTGAGTCAACGAAATTATATCGAAGCTAATTAGGTCGAAATCAAAATTGAAATTTAATTCGGAATTATACAATAAAAAGTTCACAAAAATGAAAAGTAAAAGAACTGAAACATATATATGAAACGAATCTAAATTAATATAATTATGTAAACGAAACTAAAAATTATTTCGGATTCTAACAAGTTTAAAATAAAATAAAAAAACAATCGTATTTTGTGAGCGCAAGAGCAACTACAACTAAAATACCAATGAATCTAAATTAATTAACAAAATAAGCCAAGTAATTTCAAACTGGTTTTGGTAAATTTATATAGTAAAATATGGGAAATTTTGATTAGAAATCTCCATCAATCATCCTATGCGTCATTTTTTATTTACTTGCTCATTTCTTTTAAGAGAAGATTCATCAATTATAAGACTTTTTACAGAATTTATAATGAAAATAAATTAAAACTTAAAAAATTAAATAATAAAATTTACCTGAGAAATTCTAAAATGCGTAAGGAACTATGCTGCTTAATTAAAAGTTATATAACTTTTCACATTATTCTCTTTCGCATCCACTATTTTAATAGGAACATTCGAGTTATATTCATCATTAAAATATCTGAGTTGTATTCATCATTAAATTAATCCATCCCACTTCATATACACTATTTTAATTATTACATTAATTTTTGAAATGGAATCTAACAACAGAATAATCTCTCATATGCAATTTAACCAGTAGTGAAATTAATTTGGAATGTGTTGTCTACAAGATTGCATTTCATTTACACTGAAATTAAATTTTCTAATAAATGTATTAGAATGAAAAACAGCCAATGCATTTTTCAGGTATCTGTTTTGATATATAAACTGGCTTTGGACATTTTTCAAAATATGTTATAGTTAAAAAAAATTAAATGCGTTGGAACATGCATTTTCTTCTGAAATTACATGTAACAATAAACAACAGTCTTGAAAAAACATTTTATTTTTTAAATCTCATTTAATTTTTCAGCAGTTAAAGGTGTATAGTGCAATGTAAAATTCAACATCCATTTGAAAAATTTTAAAAATGACAATGGGTAAAATTAGGCCTTTTTTATAGGCTTGTGTGTATTTCACAGCACGCTTTTCTGGAGTGTTTATAACTTACAGGTTAAAACCTATTATAAAAATCAACTTATAAATTCTGTATATATATATATATATATATATATATATATATATATATATAAAACAAAAAACATTATCACTAGAAAAATTAATTATGTTTGAAAAGCATGCATATATGTATCAGTTGAATGAGTACTTTCATCGAAAAACTATTCTATACAGTTATCTCCATCCCTAAAATCCCTTTCTGCTTTATTTCAAAGTGTCTCGAGCACTGCTTCATAATAGAATGAGTAAATTGGATATTTCTGGTCACAAGTTTTGGCGTCATCTGCTAAGCCTTGATTATCACTGAACAATAACGGGGAGGAATTGTCTTAGAGACGTCGCTCAAAGAAACAATGGAATTATTGAATGTAAGAATCTACATATCAGAATCAGCCGAATGCGAACTGTCATCGAAAAACTCTTCTGTAAAGTTATCCTTGCCACGGAAATCACTTTCTGCTTCATTTCAAAGCGTCTGTAGCACTGATTCATAATAGGTCATTCATCATTCGCTGCATGGTATTTCGAGGCCCAAGTTTTAGTGACATCTGCTAAACATTGTATATCACATTAACAAGGAGTGCGGTCTTAGAGACCAAGCTCAAAGAAAGAACTGAATTATTTTACAAAAGTCATCCGCTGAAACCGGTTAAAAATGTGCACGCGTATTTAAGGTCTCGAAACAGGAAGTTACAGGGTCAATAAATTTAAAGTATCAGATTAAGTTTGAAGGAAAATTTTTGAAAAATTGTATTTTTTAAAACCTATTTATGGTTTTCAGATGTATTATCAATAATAAACACTATAAATACAAAAACAGTTCTTTCAAAATATAATATATTTTGAGAAATTGGGAAATTTATAGTGAATTGTAATGAAATTGAACCAAAATGAGTAACACTCTACCCAAAATGGTAATGCAGCAATCCTATTTTACTTTGTACACAAGTAATAGAATACAATGATGAAGAAAGTGAGCAAAAATCTAAGAAAAATGTTGAAATACAAAGGAATTATAGGTCAAAATATGAGCATATAAGCATTTTTTACCATAAATTTACAACATATTTTTCTATAAACATCTATAAATAATTAAATATTTCACCAACAATGGGAATTTTGGTACATTCCATTGCCCATATTATTTAAAACACACGCTGAAATTTTTATGTAAATACTAAAATTAGTTTTGGGGATATCATGGTAATGGTGGAGAATTTTAATGAAAATTAAAGTTTTAAAAATATTGAAGTGAAAGACAAATTTTAGCTGAAAAAATATGTGACCCTGGATGGTAGGCCAGGCCTTCGTTTTCCTGGAAAAGATAAACTGTTTTGGAAAGTAGAAAGTCTGAACTACAAGAAATAACAGTTTAAAAACATTCGCCAATGTGGACGATACACAGTGTTTTTAACGTAGTCGGATACCTTACAGGTCACCGATGATAGGTCAGGCGTTCCTTTTCTTAGAAAAGATAAACTGTTTTCGGAGGAGAAAAGTCTAAACTACAAGAAATGATAAGAATTTTCAAAAAATCGCCAATGTGATCGATAATCAGTGTTTTAAATGTCGTCGGATACCTTAATTGAGCTAAAAATAGCATAGGAGTAAGCGAAAGTCCATCGCTAGTGGTCTCATAGACCTCTCGTCCGCAGTAAAGGGTCAAATGTTTTATTCTCTAAAACAATAGGTATAAAGGAAGTATCTTAACATTTTAACAAATGTTTAGATATCAGAATATTTTCTGACTTTTGTATTGTTTATGCATTGACTGATTTTCTAACTTTTGCATTGTTTATTATTGTTTATGCATTATTACCTTTTGCATTGTTTATTATTCTCATTCGCAACCACTATTTTAATAGGAACATCCGAGTTATATTCATCATTAAATTAATCTATCCAATTTTATATACTGTATTTCAATTATTACATTAATCTTTGAAATGCAATCTAAGAACAGAATAATCTCTCATATGCATTTTAACCCTTAACTGGGTGATGGGAAATTAATTGATAATTAAATTCTTACTTGTATAACAGTTGAATCAACTGCAACATGTTTACAGCAATAACAAAAACAAAAATGCTTAATTATGAAACCACAGGTGCAGATTTCTTTTTTTATACATTTCAACGCTCAACAACATCCTTAATGAAACAAATTGTTCAAAAGACCAGCAAAAATGCATTTATGTAAAGATGCAATTTCAAAGGATCGCTAAAAATGACCGGCAGTAATGAATAAAAAGTGAAAATCAACTCAAAATTCCTTGAGAAAGCTACCTTTCATTACCACCTGCTTAACAGTGTAAAACATTAAAAAAAATATTCAGCTAAATTCACTACTTGTTATTCTGAAAATTCAACTAAAAGACCGTTTTACTACATCTACTAATTTAACCGCCATAAGCATTTAATTTTTTTTCTTCAATATTTAACTGACTCAGCATTGATCCATATCAACAGAAAAGAGAAAAAAAATGAACAAACGATTCTTTTAGAATATATTTTTAAAATTAAGTTCTCAACGTATTATTATTTTTTTATCTGTTTCACGATCAGAAAGAATAAATTTCTTTCTTCGTTAAGCATAAATTCTTAACGAATTTTTATCTTATCTATTTCAGCATCAAATAAAATAAATTATAAACTTCCTTGCTTTTGTATTTATCTTACAGAATGAAGCTGATTTTTTTTCTTCTTAAAACTAGTAATTAATCGTTTGATTTAAACAAGGAGAAAATTTGATTTGACATTAAAGGAACACTTTAAATTTCAATGGTGCAAAGAGGCTAAGTCTTTGCTGTACGGTGAATTCGGACGGACAGAAGCGTTTATTAAGTGGAATTATCTTTTCTAATCCTGCATTGTCTGGCGCATATAACAGTTGGATTTTAGAATGTCAGACTTACAGCGTTATGCTTTCAAATATGATTAAAATTAAGTATTTTTCAATGTGTTTCATAACATCGGAATATTTATATCCGATTATTTAGCCACAAAATAGTAACTTCTTAGCATAAGACGTTATTAGTTAGCAAAAGCTTTCTGTTGTTCAGGTTACACTTTGTAAAATAAATAACTGCAGTGTAATAATGATTATTCATTTCAAACTTTAAAATACTTAAAGATGCTATGCAATTTTTTAAATTTCCTTTTAATACCCTCAACTTGATTGTGGATAAAGTTATAATTCTTAAGAATATTAACTTGAGAAATACGATTCATTGTATAAAATTTTGTACTGAGTGCATAATCACATTGGATTAATTCTAATTCTCTCTGAATACAAAATTTAATTTAAGTTTGAATTGTGCATTTATTTCTAGAAAACTTTTGATGAATTTCTTTATAATATGTAAGAATATTTAGTTGCTTAACTCTTTTCTGACTCTAGACTACTTATATATATATATATATATACACACTGAAGTGACAAAAGTCATGGGATAGCAATATGCAAAGATACATATGGCAATAGTATCGCAGCGAAAAAGTATAAATGCGCAGTTCGTTTTCCAGAGCTTTCATTTGAGTTCAAGTTATTCATGTGAACAGGTTTTTCGGGATTTATGGCGGCACGACGAGAATTAACAGACTTTGAAAGTGGAATGTTAGTTGGAGCTAGACGCATGGGTCATTCCATTGCGGATATCGTTAGTGAATTCAACATTCCGAGATCCACAGTATCAAGAGTGTGCCGAGAGTATGAAATTTCAGGCATCACATCCCATTATGGACAGCGCAGTGGGCGACCACCTGCACTTACCGACCGAGACCGCCGATATCTGTGTAGAATGGTCAATGTTAATAGACACGCAACACTTCGTCAAATAACTGCAGGAATCAATGTGGGACGTACGAGGGACGTGTCCGATAGAACTGTGCGGCGAAATTTGTCTTCCTTGGGCTATGACAGCAGAAGACCGACTCGAGTGCCTTTACTGACAGCACGGCATCGCCTGCAGCGACTCTCCTGGGTTCGTGAGCATATCGACTGGTCCCTAGACCAGTGGAAAACCGTGGTGTGGTCAGATGAGTCACGATTTCAGTTGTTACGAGCTGATAGTAGAATTCGAGTGTGGCGCAGACCCCACGAAGCCATGGACCCAAACTGTCAGCAAGGCACTGTTCAAGCTGGTGGTGGCTGCATAATGGTGTGGGCTGTTTTTACATGGCATGGACTTGGTCCTCTGGTGCAACTGAATCGATCATTGACTGGAAATGGTTATGTTCAGCTGCTTGCAGATCACTTGCAGCCATTCATGGACTTCACGACCCACACAACGATGGGATTTTTATGGATGACAATGCGCTATGTCACCGGGCCAGAACTGTTCGCGATTGGTTTGAAGAACATTCCGGACAATTCCGGCGCATGATCTGGCCACCTAGATCGCCCGATATGAATCCCATCCAGCATTTATGGGACATCATCGAAAGGTCCGTTCGTGCCCAAACTCCTGCACCATCCACACTTTCACAAATATGGACGTCTATACAGACAGCATGGCTCAATATTCCTGCAGAGGACTTCCTACGACTTGTGGACTCCATGACACGTCGAGTTGTTGCACTTCGCCTGGCAAAAGGAGGACCGACACGATATTAACAGTCATCCCATGACTTTTGTCCCTTCAGTGTATATATATATATATATA
>JAPMOQ010023240.1:28987-56273 GCA_026543055.1 Argiope trifasciata
AGAATTTAATTATATATAGATAGAGAGATTCAAATAAAAACATATATATAATATGTGGGGGTCAATACTGTCATTGTCTGATTCCTCACAGAAAAAATCCCTTATTTCGAATCCTTGCCTGATATCTGAAAAAGTTTTCGTGCCGGATTCTTTTTCTATTTGTTGTAATTTGGATTCTATTGAATTTATTTTTACTTCGCTTATATTGCTTATTTATTTATACTCATCTGTATTTCAGTAGTGACTGCATTAGAGCTCACTAATTACAATGATAGTTTTTTTTTTTTATTTTAAACTTGTTATCGTGTTTGAATCCGTTTCGTTTCGTTATATATATACATATATAATTTTGTTAATTAATTTAGATTTATCTGTATTATAACAATAGCTGCATTTACGCTCATTAAATACAATGATGGTTTTTTTTTTTAATTTAAAACTTTAAACTTGTTCTAATCCGAAATAATTTTTAGTTTCGTATCCATAATTATATTTTTTTAATTTTATTAATTCAGATTTGTTTCATAAATAGGTTTTGTTTCATCTACTTTTCATTCTTGTGAACTTTTTGTTGTTTAATTCCGAATTAAATTTTGATTTCGATTTCACCTTAATTAGTTTCGATTTAATTTTTTTTTCTCGGAAAATGGGTTTTAATTATTTTATGCTTTTACGGTTGTTATACCGGGTGGCCAGAAATAAAACACCCCTACTCTGACCTCCCTGGATATCGAACTACTCAGTGTAAAGGCTTGAAAATTTGTGGATATACTATTCAAAAAATGGGGAAACGGATTTCACAAAAAAAAAATTTAGTTCCAGAAATCACCGATAGGTGGCGCTGTACCACTGGACGTATGCTGAAAAGACACAAAAACACGTTTTAAACACATTTTATTTGAAAGTACCAAGCATACATGAAACAAGGACGTTATCGATGCAGGGAATGCTGCTCAATATGGTTCCCTTCCTGAAGATGTAAAATGTGAAGTCTGTGGACAGCTTGTTCAACTGCGGATCGTAACTGGTCATCTGAGATGCTTCTCACATGCAGACTGATACTCTCTTTCAAATCTGCCAAGGTTATCAGACGTTCTCGATAAACAAGGTTTTTTAAGTGTCCCCAAAGCCAAAAATCACACGGATTAAGATCCGGTGAACGAGATGGCCAAGTTGTCGGAAACGCGCGACTGATTATTCTGTCAGTGGTGAAATGTTGGCGAAGAAACTGTTGCACAGGGAGTCCAATGTGTGGAGGTGCTCCATCTTGCATAAAAGTAATGGTGTCAAGGCATTGGCGCTGCTGCAAATGGGGTACAACAAATGTTTCGAGCATCCTTTTGTACCTGTTGGCCGTCACGGTACATGTCTCAAGGCCATTGGAAGTAACCTCTTCGAAAAAGAACGGTCCAAGGATGAATGTGGCTGTGAATCCACACTAGACTGTAACTTTCGGTGAGTGGAGTGGAATCTCTTGGAAGGTACGGGGGTTTGTCGTGTCCCATATGCGACAGTTATGGGTGTTCACTGTTCCACTGAGGTGGAAATGGGCCTCATCGCTCCACAGAATCTGCCACGGCCACGATGCATCCACTTCAACTCTAGCAAGAAATGTCAATGCAAAGGTCAGTCGCATCTCCCTGTCTGTGGCCAGCAATTGTTGATTAGGGCGTTTTTTGTACGGGAAACAATGCACCATTTTTCTGAGTACGTTCCACACTGTGCTATAGGGAACACCCAAGTGTCGTGACACTGCACGTGCACTACTGCAGCCTAAAACATTATCCATTGACTGTTCAACAATACCGGTGGCAACATCTTCAACGACATCTGAACGAACCGGTTTGCGTCCTCGACCAGGCTGAACTCCAAGATGTCCAGTTTCCTCGAATCGAGCGATCATTCTCCTGAGAGCTTGTGGAAGCAATGGTCCCTTACGCAAATCCTTAAGTCGGCGAAACTCTCGAAGTGCTGCTGGAGCATTTCCTTTATTCTCGTAAAACAACTTCACAAGCAAAGCGCGTTCTGGCAGCGTGACAGCCATCACTAATAAGAATGACATTCCCCACCTTTTAACTTCTTTTATACCCAGAACATGGCTTCTAACCATGCTTTATGCAAATTTTTCTGGTTACAGTATGAAATTGCAGTTACAACGGGAGTTCTAGCTTCTTTACTATTTTTATTTTCCATAAGGGGCAGAAAAATTAAAAAGGAAGCATGGAAGCATTCCATTCCGCATAAACATTTTAATTTTTATTATTATTTGTGTCTTTTGATCATAGTTCCAGTTGTGCAGCGCCACCTATCGGTGATTTCAGGAACTAATTTTTTTTTCGTGAAATCCGTTTCCCCAGATTTTGAATAGTATGTGTACAAAATTTTGAGCCTTTACACTGAGTAGTTCGATATCCATGGAGGTCAGAGTAGGGGTGTTTTATTTCTGGCCACCTTGTATATACATATATATAATCTTCGGCATTTTAAATAGTCATAAAAAAATTGCCTGAAATGTGTCTCCAATCATAGTAATTTTAATTAAAATCAAAAAAAGTTTTTAATTTATTAAATCAAATTGACCAATTTTTTAAAATTAAACCAAGTATTCTATCATCAAACAGACACAAAATGAGGGCACACATTGAGCATATAACACAGTTCGCACAAGCATTTGAATTAAACACAGTTAGCAGCCAACATACAAGCCAAAGTCGGAAACCAAAATTGAATACAAGCAAAAATGAATTTTCTATAGCAATCTTTCCGTATCTTCCAACCTCACAATTTAATAACTGGCACGTCAAATGATTAAAAGAAAACTTTACATGCCCAGAATAAACGACGTCCAACAATTTCATGAATGAAAATTAAATTTACCTGCGAATGCTATATCGATGGTTCGCGGTTCTGAGAAAAGACTTAGTGCAACAACATTCTAATTTAATTACGGGAATAGAACTTAGACAACGTTTGCTGTTGCTATTCCAACGAATGGTGTACTAGAATGAATTGTTATTTTTCGCTACCAATACTTTCAAATTTTAATTAAGTGAAATGATTCGGAGTGTCCAAGTTTTCGTTTGAAAGATAAGAATTATTAAAGTGTGGAACGGAAATTGATATTTCTGTAATTTAATTTTTAATAATACATAATTACATTTAAGACGAAATTAGATATTTTGAACTTCAATTCTAAAGAATTTCTACATAGTTTCATCTGCTATAAAAAATGAAATAAGAAAATTTTGAGAATTATTTTTTAATTAAGCATTTAAATGGACAGGAATGCTAAGATTTAGAATAATATGAAAAATAATTCAGGATAATTTGAAGATTTTTGCAGCTATTGTATGTATGTTTACTTTAAAATATTTAACAAATTAAAATATCTGTTGTTCCGAAATTTCTGTAATAGTACTTTATTTTAACCTCTTTATCTTTAATTTAATCTATAATTTTTTACTTTAATAAAAGATTTTACTACGACTCTGCCAAATCTCTTTATATGTAACATAACTTTATATGTAACTCTTACATATAAATCTTTAAATATATATATATGTATGTATTTAAAAAATTCGTTTTATTGCACCATTTTAACAAACAGCGAAATTGACCAAACACCTTTCGAGATACAACGTTTATAATTTTGCTCCATTTTACTTTTTTTATTGATTAGAAAAATCCTCATATTTTTGGAGAAGCTTATTTAAAAGCACTTGATTGAAAAAGTAGTTGATGCGTCATGTGAAAGTACTGAATCAATCACATGTAAATTGGGAAAAAAAACAGACTATACTTCTCTTGAATAGGGCGTGAATTTAATCCCTTTTTTCATTGAGCTTCATTCAATATTTTCGCATTTTCGAACCAAATTTTTTCCTGATTCATTTGAGCCTTCAGAACTAAAATATTAATTAAACTTTAATTTAGAAGGCAATGATATGCAGGGTATTTTTTTATTGGCAGTATTCAGTTCTGTACAAAATGTGTGCTGTTGCAAAGTGTATATTTTGGTTTTGTTTTCGTTTTCACTTCAAAGAAAGAATTCCTTCAATCATTCCGTCTCAACTCAACCAAGTCTTTAATGTGTGACACCGTAGCTCTCATGTCAGAGCATCAAATTCCGAACACAATCTGTAAAACTCGAATTCTAAAAATATACTACCACGATTCTCGAATATTTAGAATCCTTTAATTTTTTCCCCAACTTCATTCATCACAAAGTCGAAAAATGATCATCAAATCATACAATAACCATTTAGCATCTGTAATTCATATATTCAAAAGCAAGAAAGTAATATTACATATTCCTCGTAATATACCATTTACTCTGATAACCAATTTCACCAGATAACATAGAGAACAAGTTTTGCTAATCTTATCCATATAAATAAAAGTGAATGTTTGTCTGTATGTCTTTTATGCGAAGGCCGTACTGTTCGTTCAAATAAAACTTCGGCTTACAGTTACGGTATGGTTATAGACATAATTCAATCATCTTAAGTATGACAAATATTTTCAGATTTATTTACCGCATCTGTTAACCATGGATTAAGCACCAAATAATTCTCCAAGGAGACACAGCAGATTCAGTAAAAATGCTAAATCCAAGCTGGACGTTAATATTTCAGAGCTATTGTATGTAAATGCAGTGTAAATCTTTCTCTGACGAAATAGTTTTATGAGAGAGTGTGCGAGAAAGTTTTAGGGGAATCATTTCTATAGGTTTTAAATTTTATCTAAACATTTAATAAAATTTTAGCACTTTTTTCAGGAACTTTAGAAAATATTATAGTACAAATAATCTTGCATCGTCTTAGTTTCCAAAACATTGTCTTTTCAAATATAATAGCGATTTTATGGCGTAAATATAATTTGTATCTTTAATCAGTTTTAAAAGAAAACATTTTTAACTTATTTTCTAACATTAAATTTAAGAATTCTGAACGAATATAAAACGAATCACGAGATACAATAAATAGTTTCTTTCGTTATCCTTCCGAAAGAACACCAAGCTTTACAATTCTAATAGAATACACAAATCTAATGCATAAAAATGAATATTCGTTATCAGAATAGAACAGGGATGGGCAAACTTTTTCGATCGCGGGCCAAAAATCGAAAAAATAAAATTTGGCGGGCCAAGATGAATTTTTCTAAAATTTTAAAAACAATATACAAGTATTACAATTTAATGTATTAATGAGATGAATGAAATTGCGATATCATTTTTAAAAGTTCCTTATGTTAAGGTTCGAAGTGAGATGTACTGATTCTAAGGAACGAGGCTAAATGCTCATCTTTCAGTCTACTTCTGAAATAATTCTTTCTAAGGTTCATAGTTGAAAACACTTGTTCACATATATAAGATGAAGCAAACATAGCACTGATTTTCTGGGCATGAGATATTAAATTTGGGAAACTTATTTTCGATAATGATTTGTAAAACTCTAACTTTGGCATATTTAGAAACAATTGCTTCAGATGATTGTTAGATTGCAACTCAATTAATTCAAGCTGCAAATTTAACCTCACTGCTTCACAATTTACGTTGAATGGCTTGGTAAAAATATCCAATTCTGCTTGAATATATTGAATTCCCATATGTCTGCTCCACAAGAAAAAGATAACGCTTGTTGGCGCCAATCTACAGCTATAACTAACAAATAACTTCCGCTTTCAACATTTTACCGATTGAAAACTGCATTTGCTATTTCCTTCGATTTATGTTTTGCAGAACAAAAATAGAGAATGTAAACAGATTACCAGCTCTTCTAGAAAAAGGAAGAAAAAATATAATATTCAAACAAAGTAGAAAAGGAGATGGATATATAATATATGAATATTTCTTTTAATTTGCCTCTGACCGGCAAATTAAAAGTCTATCCGCGGGCCGGATAGAACCTTCCGGCGGGCCGGAGTTGGCCCGCGGGCCGTAGTTTCCCCATCCCTAGAATAGAATAATAAAAATGGAATATACACATTTATGCTGCCCCTTTATGTACCCTTCAGTTTCAATGAATGTATTCATTTCCGAAACGAAAAAAAATATTATTATTTTTATCATTTCCAATTAAACGACATTTATTTCAAATTCCAAACGATATTTCCAAGATTATTTCTGCTGCTGCAGCAACGTGGCAGCTACCAACTAGTGCATAATAAAATTCAAGAAAACAGTATTTCTTGGAGATGGCGACATTGTAACAACATAGCTACTAAAAACAAAACAAACTATCGAAATACTGAGTTATTTTAACATTTGAGTCTAGACAATGCAAACAACACTGTTTTCATAATTATTATAATCCAATTTTGCCTCTCATTTAAGAAATAATTTCGTCGAATATCCACTATCCTTGTCAGCTTAGGTCTCAATTATATCAGATAATTATTTTCACTGTATCTTACCTAATTCTGCAATTTTTGTGCATAAAAACATAAATTATTCTTCCAATGACAATGGCTTCGTAAAACAAGGAAATAAATTTTATAACACGGTTAATACCAGCTGATATTTACCGGTTTCCACAGCTGCTCCCCATCTGGCTGGGTGCCCAAACTGTTGTGATGATAGGATTCGATTATTTTTCCATTTGAACGACATTCTGTGGCTAGTTTCGGCTAGCGGTGTCTAGTTCTATCATACACATAATACATATTTTTTATCTGAATTCTGTTAATAACAACGGAATATGTATTTAATCTTTTTATTATATTTTTTATATATTATTATATTTTTACTATATATATTTTTCGAAAATTCTTATATGAATGCAACTTAGATATAAATTCGAGAAGTAGATGAATTCAGATGGTTTAGGTATCACTGGCATCTGACATCACACAAAAAAGATACTGATCAATACTAATATTATAAATATGAAAGTTTGGATGGATGGATGTTTGTTACTCCATCACCCCAAAATAGCAGAACGGAATTGGATGAAGTTTAGCACAAAGATAGATTATAATCTGGAATAGAACATGGTCTATTTTTTATTCCAGTTCATTGAGTGGCTCCTTTCTTATTCATTAAAAACTAACTTTCGTGCCAGAAGGTGGAGGCCGAATACCACCAAATATGAGTAAAGTTCCGGTTTTTTCCGCCAACAGTAATCAGGCTAGGCTTAGCAGAATATCAACCAATTATTTCAAACGATTCTGTTTATTTTTTAAGTGTTTGATACATTTAAAATCAAATGTTGTTAATGAGTCGATCTTTCGGATTCATTCTGAAGTACTTTAAAATGAAAAGAAAACAGAATAAAGGAAATAAAAAAAATTCCAATCTGCGTTACGCCAACTGGAGTTGAAAGTTCAAGCGTGATTGTTGACAACTGTGTTTTCATTTAAATTAAAAGTTTAAAAAATATGTGTATAATACTGTTGTAGCTATCTCGATCTATAAGTAAAACGGATTTTATCGAACTTGATGTGCTGTTTTGTTTTATTGTGGGTACACAATATAAATAAATTGATTTAACAGTAGTTGTGTGTTTTTGTAATAAATTGTATTTATGTTATGTATTTTTCGTATACGCTTATACTTTTAAATGTATCTTTTTTAGATTACTTTTATTATTTTTTTCATTTGTCATTATTTGATAGTTTTTCTTGCATATACATCAAACTTTTCACACGAGCAGAGCCGTGGGTAATAGCTGGTAATGTATCTTTACATATGATTACTTAACCACGGAGAGTTTAGAAAAATTAGTTGATTTCAAAATTATTATTAGGCTGTAATGTGTATTATTCCACAACTTATTTTAAATAATTACACTGGTCCCAAATTTGAAAGGTAGGAGAAATACAAATTTTTTTTTCGATAAATACAGAAAAAGGAATAACTAATGCCAAGGTGGTCAACAAGGGATTTTTCTTTTGTGAATTAAGTGAAAGAATAAAACCATCATGTAAATTATACAGCAGCAAGTAAAGAGGAAATATATAAATTTACTATAGTACAATCTATTTGCGTAAATAACTACTGGCGAAATTTGTAAAACACCAAACAACAAGTTCTTTTAACATTTTAATTTTCTTCATTTTTATTTGTCATTTATACCTCCATTGTGAATTTGTATTCCATTAAAACAGTAATGTGCATATTACTGGTATAGAGAATTCTTTTAATTAATTAACTTCATAGTTTCAGTCACCTTATATGTATACATCCCATATTGTATCTTAAAAGTCCAGGTGTATCTATATATTTAACCTAAACTGCGGTAGAAATTTTGTAAAAGATCTTTTGGAATACAATGTATAATGTAGCATAACGACTGACTGTATCATCAGCTCATTAATTTTTTATTAAATTCTCAAAAAAACGATCAAAATTTGATACATGCTTTCAGAAGCATTCTCTCAGACATTGGTTGCGTAATGATTAGTAGACTTCTTGTAATTGCATTGCATTTAATGTTGTATCAACATATTACTCAACAGTAGAAATTTATAAACAGGGCCGGTCATCTGGGGGTTACGGTGGCTTCTATGTTTCTTGGTCCCACCACTGAAGGGGGGGATCCCACCGCGAGTAGGAATTAAAAATCGTGTTCTGAGTAACATTTACAATGTTACACATACTAAAAGTCTTGTTTCTATACTATATCTAATACTATAATACGAGGAATAGTTGACAAGTCGAAAATCGCCCCAGAATTAATAAACTCCGGTAAACTTGGGGGTCTGGGGTTTTTGGCCACGAGGAATCGATTGGCGCCGGTTTTGAAGCGCTACGGTCGAGCAGTTCGGAGTTACAGATAGGATATTTTCAAACTTTATTAGTTCACCATAATGGCTACTTAAATTATCAAGCGGTAACGTGCTGCCATCTATAGCCAATATGGCGAACTAATAAAGTTTTATGTTTATGCTGTTATAGGTTTATAATATGTTTCTTATGTATGTATATATGTTTGGTTTTTCTAAATAAATTTGTCAAAAATATTGAACTTCAACACACTTCAATCTTTACCTTTACTTTACCTTTGTATAGAATAGTTCCCTTTCCAAACTCTAACTTTGTTTAGAATAGTTTACAAGGGTGCACTTTAACCGGTTATCTTTTCACCAATGGTTTCACAAATTTTCTTATGGCATGTATTGTTTTGATAAATCACAATCGAAAATTTAAATCTTCGAGCTAGCTTCGATACCTGTTTTCTCCGAGCGGAGCTCGGTCACCCGCTGGTATATAAAACATCTAACTATATAAGCTGATCATCGATTGACGCCTTTATTAGGCGAAGATCGCAGTAATATTTATAAAAAAAGTGGGAAATGTTCATTCATGAATAAGGAAATCCCCTTCAAACATGTTCAGACAGAGCGGCGTGTCCGGCGTCCAGAAGTCGAGGCTGAGGCTGGGTTCGAATGGACTTGCAAGTCATCAGCTATCTATTTTTGTTTCCATTTGAAGTAATATTTTTTCCGATTCTTTACATTGCCAGTGACTAAATATAATAAATGCTGAACTATCTGTCAGCAAATCAAAATGAAATAAAGGATTATCTTCGGTCAAGCACATGGGCATAATGATTAAACGCTTTAGCTGTACTATCGAAAAAGAAATCGGAAAAATTGTCATTTTCCTGGAGTAATGAATAGTAAAAACAAATTCATGCATCATTAAATACATATACAAACGCTCGTGGTTTTTTTTTTTCTTTTACTTTTTTAAAAATTTAGGGCCCCGAAAGGATTTTTTGCACTTTCATAGAGAAGGCCGGCTCTGTTTATAAAGAATTAATTAAAACAAATATTTTCCATCCTTATTCAAAATTATTTAACCTTTAATTATGAAAGTGAAATATTAGGACTTAATTTTTGAAAGGCGGTCTACTGGACCGCATTTCATTTACAATCATACATTTATTTTCAAATGAATGTATTAGTATCAAAACCTGCCAATATATTCTAAAGATATTTTTCATGATACATAGATATGTTTAAGAAATGTTCCGAAATATATTATCATTGAAAAAAGCGAATGCGTTTTTCATCTCAAATTGCATATTACAGTAAATAATAGTCTTGAAGAAACATATTACTTCATACTTTTTTACTCCTATTTATTTTTCCAGGATATAAAGGTATATAGAAAGCAATATGATGTAAAATTCAACAATTATATGAAAAATAAACAAAATTCGAAATTTTACAAATCGACACTTCCAATGTATTTTTCCAGCATATTTTTTAAAACTATCTCTTTTATAAAGAAAAACAAATCTCCCATTCTTCAAGAACTAAAACCAGACTAGTCGAGTCCATATCGAAAGACAAGGTTAAGATGAGTCGTAGGTCCCTGACAGTCTCTATTAAATATATCACTACCCGAAAGAAGGACTGCAGGGAAACAAACAGACGGACGATAACAAAGAATCCTCTCTCTGCAAATGTCATATATTAAGGTTTCTGAAGCCGGCTCATGCCTCTCAACGACGCTAATACGTACATCTAATAGGGGGTGGGGGGAAAGCAGAAGCAAATGGTCAGAAGCTATCTGACTCCTTCAGTGCACTTCGTGACAGAGTGGCGTGACATATCAAAAGAACTCATCAAAGGAACAAGAAGCAAAAGTGCTTATCTCATCGGAATCCTGGGAAAAGAGAAATAGTTGGGGATCCATGGTGGCAAGAATGTTGGGGAAATTTGGTGTAACTGCAGCTCGATCCGTAGTGGCACATTCAATTCATACTGAGTGCCCAAGAAAAATTTCCATGATATTGATAAATGCTTATTCGTGCTGAGTGCTAATACAATTTAAAATGATTATTAATTCTGAGTGTTCATGAAATTTACCAGCAATTAAAGGCATTTATTAATACTGAGTGCTTATGAAAATTCCAAGCAATTTAAAATGCTTACAAATGCAGAGGGCTCATGAAATTTTCTTGCAATTTAAAGTGCTTATTAATACTGAGTATTCGGGAAATTTTCTAGCAATTTAAAATATTTATTAATGCTGAATACTCATGAAATTGTCATGCATTTTAAAATATTCATTAATGCTGATTGCTCATGAAATTTTCTAGCAATTTAAAATGTTTATTAATGCTGAGTGCTCATGAAATTTTTTTACAATTTAAAATGATTATTAATGCTGAGTGCTCATGAAATTTTCTTTCAATTTAAACGGATTATTAGAGCTGATTACTCATGAAATTTTCTTGCAATTTATAAGGATTATTAACGCTGAGTGCCAAAGAAAAATTTTCTTGCAATTTAAAACATTAATTAATGCTGAGTGCTCAGGAAATTTTCTTGCAATTTAAAATGCTTATTAATGCTGAGTGCTCATGAACTTGTAATGCAATTTAAAATATACATTAATGTTGAGTTCTCATGAAATATTCTTGCAATTTAAAAGGATTATTAAAGCTGAGTGCCAAAGAAAAATTTTCTTGCAATTTAAAACAATAAATGATGAGTGCTCAGGAAATTTTCTTGCAATTTAAAATGTTTATTAATGCTAAGTGCTCATGGAATTTTCAATTTAAAACGTTTATTAACGCTGAGAATTCGAAGAGAAATTTTCTTGCATTTTAAAATGTTTATTCATACATTTATTTGTTCACCAAATTATACTGGCCAAAATAACACGTATTTTTATGTCGAAATATAATTTCTTTTGGCATCATCTGATGCAAATTATCAACAATATTTTTCATGAATAAATTACATTCCTTGAGAATTGATATTAATATTACAGTAAAAAATGCAATTATTTTGGTTACAAAAAGAGCAAAAGAATTCTATATATAATAATACTTATATTTTAAAGATTTATAAAGAGAAATTACTTCTTTATAAAGTGTAGTATTTTTTTATATTCTTTCAGAAAAAATTTATTTTTTAAATATTTTTATATACATTTTTTAATTTTTTAAGAATAATATTGATGTTAATTATTTTTTTTATTTCATAACATAAATGTATAAATGTAACATAAATGTTTCATAAGATAATGTCTAAGAGCTGCATACATCAGAACTTTTAACAAGTGTTTACCAGACGCATATTCACATTCCCTATCCTATTTCATGTAATGAAGAAAATCGGAAAATATCATTGGTTCACAGCCTTGATTACACTACTAAGAGAGCGTGACGTCATTATATACGAATTTCGAAGTAGTGTCAGTTCGTACTGCTAAGACTGTACTTTGGATTTGCCTATTTGCCATGTTGTGTTGTCTGTTTTATTCCTCTCTCAAAAAGAGAGAGGAATAAAATAGACTTTCTCTTTTTTTTAACTTTTTACTTCCAAACTAAATGGGTTTTGTCTAAAAATATCTACATATATATAACAGCAGGGAATTTGCATCCGAAAATGGAATTGCTGAAAACAATGAAATAGTTTCCATCGGTAAAAGGTTTTCCATAAAATAGTTTCCATCAGTACGACGCTGTAAAATATTTTCTTATTTAAGGCATCCGACTACGTTCGAAGGAAAAATTTTGAGAAATTGGATTTTTTATAAGTGTTTATGGTTTTTAGATGTATTGATAATTATAAATACTATAAATATAAAAATAATTATTTCAATATATATTTTGAGGAATGAGAAAATTTGTAGTAAATTGTTATGAAACTTAACCAAAACGGAGAACACTCTACACAAAATTGAAGGGCAGTAATCATATTTTTCTTTGTACGAAGTTGTATAATATAATGACGAATGAAACGAACCAGAGTCTATGAAAAATATGGAGATACAAGGTAGTTGTGGACAAAAATATACGTACATATGCATTTTTTCCATAAATTCACTACTTAATTTTTCTAAAAACACCTATAAATGGAAAAGCATTTCACCAACAATAAAACCTTTGATTCATTTCATTTCCCATATTATTTAAAACACACACTGAAACTCGTATGAAAATACCTCTATTAGTTTTGGGAATATTACGTTAACGGTGGAAAATTCGAATGAAAATTAAAGTTTTGAGACAATGGAACCTAAAAATAAATTTTAGATGAAACATTTGTGATCCTGGACGTTAGGACAAGCCTTCCTTTTCCTAAAACAGGTGAACTGTTTTGGGAAGAGAAGTTTGATCTATAAGAAATAATAAGAATTTTTAAAAATCGCCAATGTTGTCGAAAACCAGTGTTTACAACGAAGTGCAGAAAATTGCAATTAAAATCACCTTAAGTTACTGATAATTATTCTAAATATTATTTTTTGGCGTAACTAAAATCCATTACATATGTTGCAAAAGGTTAAGTTAAACTCATTCAATTATCTCATTGTAAAACGCATCAAATCCAATTTATGCCGGAAATCTAAGCAAGAGCAAGGATGACGTCACCGGAGGTATGAACCAATGGTATTGCGCTATTTTGTTCCATACATGAAATAGGTTAGAGCATGAGAATATGCTTACTGGACAGAGGAAGAACTGGTAAAAAATAGTAAGTAATTTTCTAAATCTTAATAATAATTTTGTGACAGTAATGCAGTAGATTAACAGTTCTCAAATGCGAGACCATGTTTAAAAATGTATGTCATTTCTTCGTGATATTTTTTAACTATTACATGATACAATTTGAAAGCACAAAAATTCTGCACCTTACTAAGTTTCCAATTTAAATCAATTACCGATCTGCTGTGCCGAATGAATTATCATAAGCCGTGCACTTTTTAACTAAAGTTTGACAGATTATCTGAAATCAATTTAAGAATTGACGCTAATTACTAGTTCTGTATCAATTTTTGATTTATCGAAATAGAAAATCCATTTTTATACACCAGTTTAAGGAAAATATCCATCTATATCATGATGAATTTAGTTGAATCGGGATACATTAAAAAAATATTCGCAATTAATTTGCGTTTTGATTTCATTTTGGTTATCAGCTAGTGTTTGTTTTTGTTCCTTTTCTTTCTTTTTCACATTCCTATGCAATATTTTTATAAACAGTATCATGTTCTAATATATAAAAATATGTGTTTTTAGCATGTCATTTTGGAATAAACTAGAATGCCATTTTGGAATTAAATAGAGTTCCATTTTGGAATGAACTAGCTTTTTTTTAATAAACTAGAATGCCATTTCGGAATAAACTGCTTTTTTTGGAATAAACTAGGATGTCATTTTGAAATAAACTAGGATGCCATTTTGAAACAAACTAGAATGCCATTTTGGAATAAACTAACATGCCATTTTGGAATAAACTAGGATGCCATTTTGGGATAAACTAGGATGCCATTTTGGAATAAACTAACATGCCATTTTGGAATAAATTATGATCCCATTTTGGAATAAAATAAGATCCCATTTTGGAATAAACTAGTTTTTTTTAATAAACTAGGATGTCATTTTGGACTAAAATAGAATACCATTTTGGAATAAACTAGGATGCCATTTTGGACTAAAATAGAATGTTATTTTGGAATAAACTAGTTTTTTCGGAATGAACTAGATTGCCATTTTGGAACAAACTAGCTTTTTTGAAATAAACTAGGAGGCCATTTTGAAACAAACTAGAATGCCGTTTTGAAATAAACTAGGATCCCTTTTTTGGAATAAACCAAGATCCCATTTTTGAATAAACTAGTTTTTTTTAAAAAAAATAACCTAGGATGACATTGTTAACTAAAATAGATTGCCATTTCGGAATGAACTACTTTTTTTGGAATAAACTTGAATGCCAATTTGGAATAAACTAGCATGCCATTTTTAAATAAACTAGGATCCCATTTTGGAATAAACTAAGATCCTATTTTTTTAAAAAATAGTTTAAAAAAAAAAACTAAGATGCCATTTTGGACTAAAATAGAATGTCATTTTAAAATAAACTCGGATGCCATTTTGGAATAAACTAAGATCCTATTTTGGAATAAACTAGTTTTAAAAAACTAGGATGCCATTTTGGAATAAAATAGAACGTCATTTTGAAATAAACTAGGATGCCATTTTGGACTAAAATAGAATGTTATTTTGGAATAAACTAGTTTTTTTTTTTAAACTAGTTTATTGAATGAACTAGGATGCCATTTTGGAATAAACTAGTTTTTAAAAAAATACAGATATCATTTTGAAATAAAATATAATGTCATTTTGGAATAAACTAGGATACCATTTTGAAATAAACCAACTAGTTTTCTGTGCCCAAACTGAATGCTTCCATTATAAAAAAATAATTGCAGTTATCAGACGATTGTTGACTGTCTTTTGTTTAACCGCTAAATATTGGTATTCAAATAGAAAAACGAAAATGATTAATTCAGATTAAATCCACAATTTAATCCGCAACTCGCATTTTCACACTTCAGCGAACTCGTAGAAAAAAAAAGTACCATTATACCTTTGCTTTTGCCTGGCAGCTAAATTTCTTGCTGAATTCTTTTAAAAACTTGTTATGTGCTCAATTCTTTTTGATCGAATTTTCTATACTTATCCGATTTTCGATATAGTATTTTCGATACTTGGTTAATTTCGAGGTTTTGATAGTAATCGAATCTATATGCCTATTGAGAATCAGATTTGGCAATGTTTTAAAAGTATTTTGGAGGAATTTTAGGGCGTTGTTTTGCATATCGATGAAAAATATATGCTGTACATCTTTTCTTTATTTTTTAACCCACATGCTTTTTCATAGTATGTTTTTTTTATATTTCTAAAAATGTATATTTTTGTTGTTTTATACCTTTAAAAGATGATTTTTTACAATTCATTACATGAATCTATATTTTTAATTACAATTTATTATTTTTTTATTCAAGATAAAAGATTATCTTTAATGGATAAATTTTATTACTGCAATTTATTTCGCTTTATGTGATTGTGTTATATGTTGCGCTTTTTGCAAGTTTTCCGGCAGTTTAAAAGAGATTTTTTTTTATTTCCTTTTTTTCATTAAATTCCTTTTTTTATTTTCAAATACACAATTCATTTAAAAATTTCTGCATTCAATTGATTAAAGAATTTTTTGTAAATTCATTATTTTTCTGTTTTTTATGTAAAGTTATTTTAGAGGTGGTTTTTCAATCTTTTAACTGTTTTTACGTAATTTTTTTTCATACCTACTTCTTATTTAATTTTTCATATTTTATTTAATTTTAACCAGCGGGTGACCGAGCTCCGCTCGGAGAAAACAGGTATCGAAGCTAACTCGAAGATTTAAATTTTCAATTGTGATTTATCAAAACAATACATGCCATAAGAAAATTTGTGAAACCATTGGTGAAAAGATAACCGGTTAAAGTGCACCATTGTAAACTATTCTAAACAAAGTTAGAGTTTGGAAAGGAAACTATTCTATACAAAGGTAAAGTAAAGGTAAAGATTGAAGTGTGCTGAAGTTCAATATTTTTGACAAATTTATTTAGAAAAACCAAACATATATACATACATAAGAAACATATTATAAACCTATAACAGCATAAACATAAAACTTTATTAGTTCGCCAAATTGGCTATAGATGGCAGCACGTTACCGCTTGAAAATTTAAGTAGCCATTAGGGCGAACTAAAAAAGTTTGAAAATATCCTCTCTGTAACTCCGAACTGCTCGACCGTAGCGCTTCAAAACCGGCGCCAATCGATTCCTCGTGGTCAAAACCCCAGACCCCCAAGTTTACCGGAGTTTATTAATTCTGGGGCGATTTTCGACTTGGCAACCATTCCTCGTATTATAGTATTAGATTTTTCATTTCTTTCCAAACTTTATAATATACCCAAATATTGATAGAAATAAAAAGTAATTAACTGGAATTTTATCATTCAAAAACACAGCGTTTTACTTAAATCTTTGTATTTTTTTCATTCAGCTCATAATAATGATGATATATTATTACATATTTTACTTTTATATGAATATGATCCTAACCTTTCCAAAAGTTTTTAATGTATTGCGTCATTTTTCAGTAAAGAAATTTATCTTCCATAAACTTGGTTACAAAGATTTTACTCATTTCGGAATTATTATTTTTCATTTTTTTAAAAGTTTTGAAACAGTAAATTAAAAGATAAATTTTAATTGTATAACTTAACTATCGTTAAAATTCTAATACGAATATAAATTAATTCCGTCAGTAATACTAGTCACATAAGAATAAAAAGTTGTGTAATTCTTATTCAAAATTAATTTTTCAAGACATCAGATTTTGAATTCAGAATTTTTAAAAACTGTTTAATTTTATTTGTTAAAGGTGTTTTCTTTTTAATGAATAATAAAAGAAATTGAAGTTTTTTAAGCCAGTAGTAATTAGTTGAAAATTTTAAGAATTATTATTTTGGAAAACTGCACTATTATAAATCGTAAAAGGCCGACATTGTTTTGGCATTGACACGCTTTATTAATGGAATTTTAACGGAATTATTTTTCTTTTTTTTTTTCAAATGAAAACGAATATTTTTACTGTAGAAATTGAAACTTCCTTTTTTTGGAGTCTTTCTGATCAGACAATATATTAAGAGATGCTGTTTATAACTGACAGCTGTAAATAAATAACGATATAGCGATATATCGAAAAATATCGATATTTTTCGACGATATATCGCGATGATGAAATTCGGCCATCACGCAGCCCTACTAATAACAGAAAAAAATTAAAACTAACAGCCCTACTAATAACAGACAGTTCCTGAATGCTCTCAAGTTGCAATGGCTTATTCTTTTTATGATTTCTACCAGCGTTTAAAAAAACTATTACAGAAGAAGAGTTAAACATTTTTGGCAAAATAATGAGGTCAACTCTAAAGGATAAAAATAACCATTTGCAACTTTTATTTATTAGAACATTAATCATATTTTTAAAAAGGAACAAATAATATTCAACATTCTTTTTTTTTTGCAATATCTTGTATAAAAAAAGATACTCAGACAAAATACAGTAAAACTCAAGAAATGAGAGCTCTTCAATACTGCAGAGTCTCTATAATTTAGACCTCCTTTTGAATCAAACTGAAAAGAGATTAGGAAATATAATTTTTTTTTCCCCTATAGATGGGAAGAAATCTTTCAATCAAATCTACAAAACAGGAAAGAGACTTTTATATGATTCTGAAATATATTGAGTTGGGAATAAATTCGTAGCGTTTTTATATTTCGTTGTTTTTCAACGATTTTTTGCCATTTGACAGAGTGTATAGTATTCATTCGATAGAGCCCGTTCTGCTCTGCAAAGCAGTGCTAATCGTATTTTTGAGTAATTTAATTTTCAATTACTTTTAAGGCTTAGAAATGAAATATCCAAGAGGTAAAAATCAACATTTTCGACATCTGTTCTTCTTCGCTTTTCATCCATCATAAATAGCTATTAAAAATTGCCCAACGAAACAGCTGAAAAAATAACTATTTAAATTGACCAATACAAGAATCATTATGAGCTAGACTACAAAACAACTGTATAAATAACAATTGCAAATTTTAATCAGCATGGCTGATACTTCGGATAGACAGACACTTTGAAGGGAATTGTCATCCAAATATAGGCAATTTTGCATATTATTATGCATATATGCTGTTGATTTAATTTTATCAAACCAGTATTGTATGTTTGGTGGAGTGGTCGGCTGTATATAATAAGAAGAAGAAGGTGAATGTTTTATCTGTTTCAACCATTATTTTTATGTAATTCATGAAGAGCAAACAGCTTATCTAAGACGCTCTTCAATAGTGTTTGCTACTTCATAATGTTTCGTCAAAATTGCTTGTTTCTCTATACTCGAAGAAGCCTTGCAGCATATTTCAAGATTAGAAATCACGTTTTACATATTAATAACTCACTCACTTTTCCACATATATTTCAAAAATTCGCCCACTTTTTCATCATATATTTCAAAAATTTCAAGCTACAAATTATTAGAAAACTGAAAAAAGTATTCACTTTATTCATAGCAAATTTTATGCTTTGCTGGATTCTATTATGTCGCGAAAAATCAGCACCACATTTCGTATAGACCCAATTCCATTTCGGGCTTCCATTTCACCCGAAGGGTATGAAATAATGATCAGAAGGTTCCACACCTTTGTATAGAACCCGTAGAAGCTAGAGCACATAAAGAAATATAATGAAGCATGAGCAACCTTTTTTTCTCCGAAATTATCAAGTCAAGTGAAAAAATTAATTTCCCACCTTCCTTTGACTTCTATTACTTGATCAAAGGATATATTTAAGCCCGGAATATAGACCCTAATAATGTTAAACCCTGCATAATTCTACCATGCTAATGGAACTGCAAAATTTGTAAGCAGTATTCATTGAAACACCAAAAGAATTCAAAAAAATTGAAAAACGCAAAGAGAATTTTGCTTTCAAGCCTTGCTAATCTAGTTAATGGATAGCCTCTGGACTAACTAAAACCTTCCTTCTCTGAACCCAACTTTGTCGGAATTTCTTTCATAAGCAATTCATTCGAGCGGAAGGGATAAAAGTGTTTTCCTCCGTACATAAACAATTCTCGTAACTTTTAGACAATGGCGTCTGTTTATGTAGAGTCACAACCTCTTAGTAAATTGCACCGCGCCTGCTCGTGTAAAGGCCAGCTGCATTCTGTTTAACGCTTACCGCTTGCTTAGTAAAATTACAAGCAGTAAAAGCAAGACTTGTGCTCAATTTCGGATTTAAGTTATCTAGGCGCATCCATGTTTAGTGGGTATCAATTAATTAATCCTATTGTTCTCATTTCGTAAGATTTATGAGTTTACTGAAGGAAAGAGGAAAAAAAAAACTTCGGAGCAAATCACATGGCTGATAATTTTAAGCCTTAACTGGTGTGGTGAAATTTTAACCTTAAATGGGGTGGTGCTGTCTAAGAAATTGCATTTCATTGACACTCGAGTGAATGAATATATTAGTATGAAAATATTAGTATAGTTATATGCATGAAAATATTAGTATATTAATATAAAAATATTAGTAAAAAAATTAATATATTAGTATGAAAATATTAGTACAGAAAATATTAGAATATTAGTAGAAAATATTAGTATATTAGTAGAAAATATTAATATATTAGTAGAAAATATTAGTACATTAGTAGAAAATATTAGTATAGAATATATTAGTATAGTTCAAAGGAGTATATTAGTAGGAAAAACTACCAATGTAATTTCCACATGCTTTTCTTGACATAAAGATATGTTTGAGAAATTTTTCAAAATATATTAGCATTGAAAAAAATGAATGCCTTGGAACATACATTTTCTTCGCAAATTACATGTTACAATAAACAATATTTTTGAAAAAAAAAACATATTAATTTTTTTACTTTTTTAATCGTGTTTATTTTTCTAGTATACAAAGGCATACAGAAAACAATATAATGTTAAATTCAACAACAATATTAAAAATTTTAAAAAATTATAATGGGTAAATTTGATTCTTTTTATCGGTTTGCGTGACTTTCATAGAATGGTTTTCTATGACATTTTAAACATCCAGGTTCAGAGCTGATCATCCAGGTTCAGAGCTAAATCATCTTAAAAATTCGGTATATACCTCTCTTGGTATATTAATATACTTTATAAATTTTTCAAAATACATTATCACTTGGAAAAATTAATTATGTTCGAACATACATATCAGAATCAATTGAATGACAGCTTACATCTAAAAACTTTTCTGTATAACGAACCTTATTGTTAAAATCACTTTCTTCTTCATTTAAAAGTGTCTGGAACACTGCTTCATAATAGAATCCATAAACTGAGTGATATTTCGAAGTCAAAGTTTTAACGCCATCCTTTAAGCCTTGCTTACTACTAGGACACAATCAGAGAGTTGCGGTTTTAGAGACCACGCACAAAGAAATAATTGAATTATTTTAAAAAGCATCCACTGAAACTGGTTAAAAAAGAGCACGTGTGTTGAAGGTCCCAAAACTGGAAGCTACCAGGGTTAAATCATTTAATTGAGCTAAAAATAGAATAGGGGGTGACCGAAAGTCCCTCGCTAGCGGTCTCACAGTTAAGTGTTAATGTATGTAATTACGGCTTGCATTATTTCCTACATCGACTCAGAAGGAGAAACTTAATCCAAATTAAAGATTTCCAGAGAGTTATTGGTATATTATTATTATTTAAAAGAATTCTCTTTGACTTTTCCTTTAATTTATTAATGCAAAAATCGATTATATTGTTCAGATTTGTGTCTTGACAGTATCTCTAGCTCCACATTTATCAACTTGAAAAGTCCAGTGGGAATAGTGATGTAGTAACAAAGAGTTTTATATTTTGGGGAAAGTTTGAAAAGAAGTTCCCGGGTTATGCATCTTTCTCATTAATTTACCATATATCAAGTCTTTTGTATAATAACTTTCATATAATTCCAAATAGAGCGTTAAACTGATTAATTCGTATAAAATCAGATAGTTTTCCTCATATCTATCTGATATTCTTATCATAAATCGATTCAGACAAAGAAGTTTCCACGGTATTACTAGGCCACATATTGCGCCTTAAAATTAAGCAGAAAAGACGAAACCTATGTGGATTAAAGGATTCTTAAAGAAACATTTTGAAAGTTCTTTTTTTGTTGTTGTTGTTTGTTTTGGTAAAAGAATTTCACTCAATTATTAGAACTGATTCTGAAAATATAATCAGTTATTTTTTACCATCACTTACAGGATATTTTTCCGAAAAGGATTTTATATTTGATGAGAGGGAGGAGAAGGATTACAAGTGAAATAAAAAATAAAGTAATATAAGGAATATGTAAAATGAAGGAATATAAGGAATATGTAAATGAAGAAATATAAAGAATATGAAAAATGAAGGAATATAAGGAATATGTAAATGAAGAAATATAAGGAATGTGTAAAATGAAGGAATATAAGGCATGTGTAAAATGAAGGAATATAAGGAATGTGTAAAATGAAGGAATATAAAGAAGGTGTAAAATAAAGGAATATAAAGAATGTGTAAAATGAAGGAATATAAGGAATGTTTAAATGAAGGGATATAATAATTAATATGTAAATGAAGGAATATAAGTCAAATAGAAAAATCTCTAAGGTATAGGAAAAAAAATTGTCTTGTGTCAGAAGGATAAATGAGTTTATGCGTTACGATCTCTTAATCAATAAGCTTTTTTCTGATTTTCTTTTGGTGAATTTGTCTGAGATAACTTATTTTCAAAACAAAGAATAAGTAGTAATCATACAGATGATCAAAAATCTTTGAAATCTCTTTTCAATTTCTTTTATGTTGCTGCAAAATCTATTAATCTGCTCCATGCCATTTGCCTCATCATTTCAAAATAGTACCCCAAATGAGAATTAAAAAAATGACTTCTAAGCTCATATTACTCATTAATATCTTCGAATCTGTTATCCTTTTACTGACACCTCTTCCACAATTTACAATTTCGGTCTCTTTGATCTCCAAGATAACTATTAATACTAATTTTTAAGATCGGAATTATTTTACTAACCCTTGTTTCTTACTTTGAGATAAAGATTATAGTTCTTTTCGTCATCAAATTTTGCAAATGTCATCGTTTTCTTTCAAGTTTCTTTTGAGAATTATTTTAGAACTTTTTCGGAGTCCTTTTTCTAGTAATCTTCAAAAAATATTATGTTCACATCTTATTTGATGAGGAAGAAAGAGAATTTTTCTTGAATGCATCGAAATTCCTCCAAGAATATTTTTGACTCAAAGATTCAATGTCCTCTTCCTAACCTCCAATTTTATCCGAAAATAAACAAAATACATTTTTCCCTACAAATTCTGGACTTTTCTTATCTTCATATAATTATGACAGTTATATCAGAAACATTCAGTCTGTAGAAGATATTTTCCTCAGATAGTCACAAGCTAAAAAAATAAAATTCTATTCTGAAATATAACATAATTTGTATAGAAAGAATTTGATAAATCAAAAGGAAAATTTCCAGTAAACAGTGATAGAGAGGATATGCGTAAATATAATTCATTTGCATAATTAGTAAATAAATATTTCCTAAAAAAGTCTTGCATAATGTATTCTTAAGACATAACAAATTTGATGAAATATTTAAAAGATAACTTAGCTAAAAGTTATTATTTCATAAATTTAAAGAAGTTAAGCTAAAATAATTGAACATTAATATAAAAATTCTGTAACCTTTTGCAATAGTTACAAAATTACATTGCATTGTCCTGTGCTTCCCTTAATTTTTTTTTCAATTTCCAAGCTTAAATTTGAAAACACCTTATTAAATTAGATTCTCTATCTTCAAGAAACAGGCTGAAATGATTAATTCACATAACAGACGGTTTCTGAAAATAAAAAAGGCCTTATTACGAAAACTTGTATTGTCTCCTTATACTAATCCTTTTATTTTTATCCGTTCGCAAACTACACAACCTAAAGTAAAAAAAAAATAACTTTAACTTAACATTGGAGTGAAAAATCTCGTAGAATACGGAACTAAAGGGATACGAACGATAAAAATTTTAAAGTGACTAGATCAAAATATCTGAAAGAAAAAAAAAACAGTTTTTATAGACAAAAATAAATAAATAAAAGGAAAATGAAAGATAGTTGAGCACGCAGGGAAAGAAACGCATTATCTTGTGCTCTGCAGAAAGTTCAATATCTGCTCGTTTTAATATGTGCCTGGAGCAAAAAGCGAACGTTATTGATAACCTGTATAAAATATCGCTGTTTTGGAATTTATTCGCGTTTTTTTTTTTTTTATAAAAAATATTTAGTGGAAAATTCTTTCATTTTATATATATTACTCGCTTATATAAGCGCAAGGAAAAAACAGTAATATATTTTTAAAAAATTTTATTCAATTCCTACTATTTTCTTATATTATTTATATATATTTTAGGCTAATTATGATCGGGTGTCGCGTCAGTAATCTTAAAGTTTGGCGATAAACTTGACGACTGTTTAGTGACTTAACAATGAATATGGTGACTTTCATGACAAACTTGGTGCCGGATTTGACGACTTTGGTGACCAAATATAAATTACTGGACAATTTTAATTCATTAATTAATATTTGAAAACAAATTCATCAAAATCAAGTGTCATCCACTACAAAAAAACGTATTTAAACATTTAAAAAAACATTTTTTTGAATTAAAAATAAATTATTTGAATACATTCAAGTGTCATACATTGAATACATTTTTTAAAAAAAATGTATTTGAACTTGAGTGGATGAACAACAAGTATTTTATTAACGATTGAAAATTTGAACAAGATTTATAAATATAAATTTATAGGGAGAGTGTGAACTAATAGCAGGAATTAAATAAAATGTGTATATATTTCTGTAGAAAATGTTAATTTAAATAAAATACTAAAATGTCATTTCACTGCCTTTGCATAGATATAATTTATATTTCATTGCACATCTTATAAAAGAAAAAATGGGCAAAACCCAACACAATTATGATTATTATGATATTATAATCAAATAAACTATGGTGATGGATGAACTTGTTTCCATAATGTGCGTAAAATCGTACATTTGACTAATCAAATGCAAGAGTAAAGACTAATTAACCTCTTAGCATATTTTAATTATTAATTAATTAATTATCTCATTATTATTACCAAGCAACAAAAGAGAAACGAAAGATAAAAATTTTAAAGTGACTAGATCAGAATATATATATGAATTCTAGATACTAATGTCTGAAACTAAATTCTAGATTCGACAAGAATTTAGTTTCAGACATTAGTAACTTAGTAACATATATTTGAGTAAGATTCATCCACCTTCTTGCTGTAACATGCTGATCAGCAGCCTACAATTATAACTTAGGGAATTTTAAACTAGAAGCTTGTTAGATGCGCATGCGCAAAGCATGTCAGCGAGCATCTGCGTTCTAGATTAGAATTATGTTAGACCCTGTGGCGTCTTAAATGTTAAATATATGTTTAATAATGTGTTAATAAATTGTTTTCAACCATGATTGCCTTGTGTGCGTGGAAAATTTACTATTTGTATAATACAAATTCTATAGTTTATGGTATCCGACTACGTTCGAAGGAAAGTTTTGGAAAAACTGGATTTTCTACTAAACTATTAAAAACTATGGTTTTTAAATGTTTCAATTAGAATACAAAATACTATTAATACAACAAAATTATTTGAAAATATAATACAATTCCAGAAACAATAAATTTTGTAATAAATTTTAATGAAATTTAACCAAAACGGTTAACACTCTACCCAAAATGGTAATGCAGCAATCCTATTTTTTTGTACACAAGTTATAGAATATAATGATGAATGAAATGAAGAGAGTAAGAAAAATTTGCTACAAATTTTTATTTCTGCTAAAATATTATTAAAAATAAAAGCAAACGAATTTGCTCTTTGATAAATATATTTTATTAATATTATTTTGTATAATAATTGATGATCAATTTTAAACCTTTTGGAATCTGGCAATGGTTTGTAAATTATGATGTGAAGTGAAGAGAATAGACGAAATCGATGGAATTTCAAATGCTTAAAGTCTTGTTTTGATTTTTTTAATATTTAAGATGTTCTGCAAGATACAGAAATATATATATATATATAATTTGAAGCTTAAGAAAATGGTTAGTTTTCTAGAAAGCATGCTATTTTGAACAATATTTATATTACATGATTGCATCTGGTGTCATAGAAACACATTGAATTTTTAAAAAAGAACTTTGTTTCTAATATTATGCAAGGCTCATAAATGAAAACTTCAATGTTGTGTAAATTCCACTATTGTTGACTTGTGGAATGAATAGAATGAAATAGAATTAGAAATGGAATAGAATGAAATAGAATTGTAATTGGAAAATGTGTTCATCCAAATCTGCCCAAAAAAATTAGGAAACAAAAAAGATGAAATTCTATCCGTTGCTATAAATTTTATTTCTGTATAGAACACCATATTTTCTTTTGAAATGTTCCAAGCCAATTTAAATTGGCTTCCTTGGAGCATATCTATATTTTATACTGAGAAGCCAGAGTAAGTTATATTTAGAAACATTCCTGCCGACAAAACCCAACTTGAAAATAATAATTAAAAAAATTCTTAAATTTTTTAAGCCTATTCAGTCGCAATTTATTATATTTTTTAAACAAAAAAATAGCCATTTTTTATTATTATTGCCAAAACGAATAAGACATTCAACTATCACAACTACGAATTTTTATGCTTACTAGCTGTTCTTGTTCTAACAGATAGTGATGATTAACTTCAAGAAAAAGATATCCGACTTAATATTTTGAAGAACATTTTCAACAAGCATTCGATTTTTGCTAGAATCAACAGAAAAAGAATGGTGCTTGAGACTTTTCCCAAATGGCGAAGTTTGGAATAGCTCCAAATCAACTTTTATTTTTTATCGTTTGCAAACGCTGACTGTAGAAACCAAATGTAATTTATGCTTAGGAAACTGCAAAAAGAACAATAAAAATCGAATTTCCTTCCCCTGGAATTGTGTGGCGAACAGAAAGAATTCGTGACACTCAGTGATATTCATGGTATTCCCAAAACCAAGTTTACACCATTTATTTTAACAAATACTGCGAACATCCACGATGCATGAATCAACTAAAATAAAAAAATGCTAAATAGAAGGTGTTTTATAGAAATATTAAATGACTCCATAATAGAATTTCGAGTACTTTTGGCTGAGGATCTTTTGACATTTAAAAAAGGCTACATAAAGAATGCGAATTTAAGAGTTGCTCTGGATATAATCCAAAAAATGTCATTTGAATATTGTAATATTTTTCACGGAAATTCTGCTTTGTCTCAATCAAAAGGGGACTATGTAAACAAATCTGAAAAAGAAAATCTTCATTCACTAATAAAATAAGAATTATTCATATTTCTAGAACAATGTTTTGACAATGTATGTGTAAAATATGCGTGTAGATTCTTATTCTTTAATATAAAATGAAATAATTTTACTAATTGTTCGAAAACACGTATAAAACAACTGCCATTGTTCTTCGAAGGATGTAGACATTGGAAGGCGAAATTATTTTTCAAAGCGTCAGAATAAATAATTATCCGGGAGAATATTCATCTAACCTAATTATTAAATAAAACTGCAAATTTTGCGCGTTCATGGAAAATTGTGTTCGAATTTAAATTTGAATGCTCATTTGCTATGAAATTTGTTATTACAGGCATTTTTATCGTCAGGTTTTATTTATCATTATTATTGTCTGGATTACAAAGTAAAAAAGAATTCTGCTGAAATAGTTCAAGAAAATGTTTTTTCCTCTTTTGCAATATCAATAAAGTAGAATAATAGGGATATTCTACACCGTGTCTAAAAGAGCAAAGAAACTAAACAAATTTTCTTTTAAATTGA
>JAPMOQ010023240.1:56283-66811 GCA_026543055.1 Argiope trifasciata
TCTTAAAACTAAGGCTGCTGACACATCGTCACCTATACCTATTTCTAAGATACAAAATCCCAATTTAAAATCAGAATACTATCATTATTAGCAATCACTCTTGGCAAAAACAACGACACATACCCACCGAGTACCCGGTTCCATTTCGTTAACACGTTGACTGCCACCTATCAGATAACTTGTAGAGTGCGTTCTTTTCTAGGACCAAACCCTCTCTGTTATTAGATGACACCTTCTCTGCTACAGTTGAAAGATAGCCAAGAAGGGGCCGTCTCATTAGTCCTGATATCAGGCACTGGTAGTGGCAGTGAACGGGTTAAAAAAGAATTGGTTATCTGCTCTATCATATGTTGTTGTTCTTATTACTTATGGCACGTCACAAGCCCGCCGACAGTTATATGTCATCGATTTAAGCCGTCTCTTGTTTTTCAGTAGCACCACTAAGGTCAAGAGTATGACTTAGCTACTTCATTTTTCACAGTCGTTTGCATAACCCATTTTTACAGGGGACATTACACATCCATACATCTCATAGAAGAAGAACAATCATGCCCGAAACTATATATATATATACACAAGTATAATCTTAACTTATATATCAATCGAATTTCCTGTTTTCAAAGTTTTGTTACTGCCATTTTTACAAATGTTCCTTTTAAATATATGTGTTTCAATCTATTTCAACTTTTTTCTTGTTTCAATACATTTAATACGTATTGAAATAGACAGGAAATCAATTCTGGATCAATCGAATTGGGACAAGTTCAAATGAAATCACGTGCAAGCCGTTTTGCAAACCGTTTTGTTCGACGGTGTGCCAAAAAGATTTTGTCACTGGTTCACCCTCCCCGGATTAAACTATTGTTCTAATGAACAGTCAGCTTCTTATTCCATTCTGAATGTCCTCGAATAATGAAATATTTACACCTATTGGTCTGCCACCAGTTTTTCTTTGGATGCTTAAATATGGATGTTTCTAACTGGTATTTGATCTATTGATGCATGATGATGATGATTTTCATATAAAAAATATGGAGAATACGAAGAAGTATCTTCGTATTCAGTACTTCATATATGAAGTATCTTCGTATATGAAGTACTGTAATCCTCTAAAAATTCGAACTCCAGATCCCCGAGTTAGGAAATCCAATTTTCGGCAAATATCCGTCTGGCCTGTCTATGAAAAAGTTAACTCAAAAAATGATTTTAGTTGGACCAAATTTTCAGCAAAAAAATTCTAGGAAATCCTTCTGTCTTGTTGTTCGATTATATGAATATATATCTACGAAACGAAAAGAGGTAGATATAAAATATTTGATAACAGATTGTAGTATGTAGTGCAGACACTTGTTGAATCTTAAGTCAGGTGCAACAAGTGGCTGACCATCTGTCTGTCCGTACTTTCAGATATATATAAACTCGATAATGGAAAACGCAATTACTTAAATATATTAAATTTTTATATTTATAGTATTATGTTTCATAATTGACAATGCAACCAAAAACTATAGTTTTAAATAGTTTCTAAAAATTCCAATTTTTTAAAATTTTTTGTCCAAACATAGTCGGATACCTTAAATATTTTTAAATTGAATTTCGTGTTTCCAAAATTTCTTTACTTTCTTTACTTTTACTTACGTTGATGCTAACCCTTTTGTTTCAATAAATTCAAACTTTTTTCTTGTTTCAATAAATTTTTGAATCCATATTGAACTAAACACAAAATCAATCAATTATATTTCCAGTATCATCAGTTTCCCACCAATCGAATTGGGAAACGTTCAGTTTATCAAACAAAGTCGAATGCAAACCGTTTTGATTGAGGGCGTGCCCTAAATATTGTGTCGCGTGCCATTGGTTCGTCATTCTTGTTCTATAAAATTAAATATGCAGTATGATTTTTCACCAACTACCTCTTTTTTTTCTGTTTAAAATAACCAATTTCAAATAGAATCTAGAACCAAGTAATTACACTACTTCTTGTACACAACCTACCACCCCGCCACCACTGAACGTAGCAGTATCGACAGGATTTGCTGGGGTTGACTGCGGAATAAGTACTGTCCAGCCTTACATTGACCGATCCATCAAACTAGCATTCCTTTAGGGGTTGTAAATGATTGTCTACCTCCCCATCTGCACTCTCTCAAACAGTTGGAATGAAACTGTCCATATTTGACATCCTATCCTTCAGGGTTTTGAGATGACCTGGTACCATCAGGACTGCACTTAAATGATTATTGACTATCTTCAGGTCTTTCCTTAATTCTAAGATCTCCATACATTCCATTAAACAGTGGTAAACAGTACCCATTTCTCCACAAATGCATTTATTTTCCTGCGTTCTTCCAAATCTTTGGAAATAGGCAGGAAATCTCCCATGTCCAGATATTATTTGGATTAGAAGTGGATGGTATCTTCTTATTTTTATTTCCGGATTAGGAATACAGTCGAAAGTGAATCTTCCTTCTTTGGACATATACCATCTGTCAAACCATTGTAGCTTTATTTCTTCTCTCAATTCCCTTTTTAAAGCACCACTTGATTTGAGGACAATAATATCAAAATTATCTTTCTGTGTCCCCAACTTCGCCTAGTGATCCGCCTTTTCATTACCATATATCCCAATATGGGTCTTAATCCAATTCAACTCTATCGACTTGTTAATTTTAACACCAAATAATTACACTGGAATCAATACGATGCTCTAAATAATATTTAAAAAATAGTTAGGAAATAATGCAATCACAATTTCAGAAAATAACAGCATTAATAAGAATCTAAAAAAAGAATTTATAGCAATCAAATGGATGTTAAATAACATAACAAATCTTTACTTTTTTTTGAAGAAGTGCAATTAAACAAATTGAATATAAGTTGAATGAAAAAAGACAGTTTGAGCAATTTATCTAATTACTCAACATTCTTTTAATAACGAATATTCGTAGAAAATTGTAAGAGCGGTAAAAGAAGGCTCCGTAATTAAATCATCATGTTAGATTATTTAATTTTCAACAAGCATTTCTTTCTTTAAAGAAAAACCTAGAAAAAAAAGAACTTTTTAATTATGTCTAGAGTTACTCTTAATTCCTTTTACAACTTTATGAAGAATGAGAAAAAAAAACTATTATTTTCAATGAAATGTTTATATGATTATTTGAAATTATTAATTTAAGTCATTATCAAAAGTATTATATTATTTAAGTCATAATCAAATAAAAAATACGAAGAATGATTTCCAAGTTTCAGAATACTTGTTGATAAAATAATATCATTACAAAGAATAACTACAAGAAAATGACTTCAAAGAAAATATAATTTGATTTATAATAAAGCACAAGTTTAAAAGAAAAAACATTACCTCATCACATATAAATTTCTAAAATGTATGAGTGGAATTTTAATGACTGTTATTAATCAAAAAGTGCTTCCATTTAATTGATTAATTTGATTTTCTTTTGAATTACACTGAAATCATTCAAAAAAACTATAAATTGAAGGACTGAAAGGAATTCGAATGCTGTTGTATTTAAGTAAACTTCAAAATTTAATTTCTGTATTGAAAAATAATCTTTTAATTTAGAATGAAATTAGCATGAGCTAATTTAAGCTAAAAACTAAGAAATTGATTCAGATTTAAGGTATCTGATCACATTCGAGGGCACTTGTGTATTTATAGACACATTGTTGAAAGTAAATACAAACACCGTTTGCATAATGTATATGTAAACACAATTTTTATTTCAAGAACAAAGGGACCGAATTTTTTCCCTTCGTTGATTTTACAATTTCATTTTGATCGAGATTTCGTTGACACTTAGTGGAATTTTAGATGTCTTTATAAAAAGATGTGATTTTATTTAGAATATATTAGAATAGATTTTATTATAAAAGATTTTAAGAATTTTTATCCTTTCAACACAGGTATGAGAATCACTAAGTGAGCAATTTTATTATGAAATTATTATTTTTTTACAAGAAACCATCAAATAGAAAAGTGGGATTTGGATCAGGAAATATTTAGAATGAAATTAGCATGAGAGAATTTAAGATAAAAACTAAGAAATTGATTCAGATTTAATGTATCTGACTACATATGAGGGAAATTTTTCAAAAAGTTGGGGTTTTTTTTAACTATTTATAGTTTTTATATGTATTGTCAATTATAAATACAATAAATACAAAAACATTATTTGAAAATATAATATATTTTGAGAAATTCGTTGTAGATTTTAATGAAATTGAACCATAACGGTTAACACTGTACACAAAATGGTAATGCAGCAATCCTATTTTTATTTGTACACAAGTTATAGAATATAAGGATGAAAAGCTTATAACCCTTTTAAGAGGCAAAGAAGTTATGGGCAAAAATATACTTTTATACGCAATTTTTTCCATAAATCCACCACTTAATTTCTCTAAAAACACCTATAAATGTAAAAATCTTTCACCCACAATAAAACCTTCGGTTCATTTCATCACCCATATTATTTAAAATGCGCGGAAATTTTTATTCAAATATCTCTATTAGTTTTTGAGATATCATGTTAACAGCAGAGAATTTTTATGAAAATTAAAATTTTGAGAAAACTGTAGTGAAAGAAATTTTACATCTGAGATTATTTGTTTAAAACTCCCCTGGATGATAAGTCAAGCCTTCCTTTTCCTAAATAAGATAAACTGTTTTTGGAAAGAGGAAACTCAGAACTACAAGAAATAATAATAGTATTAAAAATTCGACGATTTTCTATAAACAGTGTTTTTAAAGTAATCGGATACCTTAAGGGATACCATTACACACACACAATTTTTGTTTGGAATTCATTATTGAAATCCTTAGTCATCTTTCATAACAAAAATATCTTGAACACAGGCACCATTATCAATATTTTACACAAGTATGGATAGACAGATCAAAATCTGTTGACCTTACATCTTTCGCTGAAAAGATTTTTTCGTAGACTTCATTCTTCTTGTTCAGTTTTTAAGCTGAAATGATTGCTATTTTATATAGGAAATTTCGCATGCCTTGCGAAAACATTTTACTATATATACTGATTCGTTCAATATGTCACGCCAATCATTTAATTCCAATCTTTATAATCATCCTTTGATTTTAAGAATTTTAGATATCTATACTAATAATATTAGGTTGGTGCGTATGAAATGTCGGATTCTTAAGTGATTGTATAAAACTGCATATCTTTCTTCAAAAGCTGTTTATTCAATCAAAGTATGCTCCATTCGCTTCAATACACTTCTCCCAACGAGATTTTAAAGCGTAGATGCCTGTCTTAAAAAAATTTTGGTCTTTAGAATTAATAAACTCTGATATCGAGTTTTTTAGACTGTCTTCATTTTCATAGTGTTTGTCCCTTAAAAACAGCTCTAAATGCTTGAAAAAATGAAAATCGGTCGGCGAGAGATCCGGTGAATAGGGTGGATGCTGCAAAACTTCATATTCCAGTTCGTTCCAGCTTATTTCGCTCTGTCAGTGCGTGCGGTACCCACTTGTCCATCTTCTTAACCTTGCCAATCTCAGAAAGGTGTCTCAATATCGTTGTATGGTCAACTTTCATCCTGATAGCAAGTTCCCTCGTGGATACGGCTGGATCCGCTTCCACTAGAGCCTTCAGGTCATCATTCTTCACAGACGTTTTGGGTCTTCCGCGCGGCTCATTTTCAGTGAAAAATCGCCAGTCCGAAATTTTTCGAACCAACGCTGCACTTTCCGATCGTTAACCGTATTCTCCCCAAACGCTTGGTTTATGTTGCGTGCAGCTTTTGCAGCACTATTACCAAGTTTGTACTCATATAAGAAAATGACGCGAATGTCGGCAGAATTCATATCGGCAATAAACTCAAAAGAAATAACAAAAGGGAAGACCTTCGAGAAAACCTATTTTGCTGAAATGAGTCTCTGGCAATGGACAATACGACTATGAATGAGGTTATGCCAAAGACAAAAGTATAACGAAAACAGGGAGACAAACGTCCGCATGTAAAGAGAATCCGACATTTCATACGCACCAACCTAATATAAATGAGAAAGTTTGGATGGATGGATGTTACTGAATCACGCCAGAATGGCTGAACGGAATTGGATGAAATTTAGCACAGAGATAGATTAGAGTCAACAGTAGAACAGAGGTTACTTTCTATTCCTGTTCATCGAGTGGTTCATTTCTTATTCATTTGAAACTAACTTTCGAGCCAAAATTCTGAGGCCTAATACCTCTAAAAATGAGTAAGGCTACAGGTTTGTTTGTTTTTTGAAAAGTAATAAGGTTAGGGTTAGCAGAATTTCGACCGATTATTTCAAACGATTCTGTTTATTTTTTTAGCGTTTGATGTATCTAAAATCAAATGTTGTTGATGAATCTACAACAATCTTTTGGATTCATTCTGAAGTACTTTTAAATGAAAAGAAAACAGAATAAAGGAAATAAAAAATTTCTAATCTGCATATTATTACCCCAGCTTCTAGGAAGAAAATCAGGTATTTGAATAACGCCAACTGGCGTTGAAAGTTCCCGCGTGATTGGTGAAAACTGTGTTTTCATTTAAATTATAAGTTTAAAGATTATGCATATTATACAGTTGAAGCTATCTCCATCTCGATTAATAAATAAAATGGGTTTGAGTTGATTTTAAAGAAATACGGGCTTCATTTGCTCTTTTGTTTTATTTCAGGTGCATGCTGTAAATAAATTGTTCTTAGGTTAGTTATGTACTTTAAAACTGGTCAAGTAGTATTTTTATGCAATATATTTTTTGTATATGCTTATAGTTTTAAGTACATTATTTTTAGGATAGTTTTAATCTTTTTAGTCTGTTATTATTTGATAGTTTTTCGAAATGTTCGTAAAACGCAAATCTACTCTTTCGAAAAGGAGTAATCAAGCTCGGGCTACGAAAGTCACTTGAAGTAGAGAGTCGAATCCTCAAGCAGAATGTAGAAGAATTAAGGAAGTGGAGTGACAGGCTACATCTAGATCAGCTGAAACACCATAAACGGTAGTGGAATAACAGAATTGATCAAACCATCTTATACATACACACCAAATTTTCCACGCGTTCGATAGTCGTGGGAAAAAGCTAGTTTTTAATAACTTGAACTCCCATGGTTTTACTGTTTTACTCTGTTGGATACCATCGCATGTGGGAATTTTAGGCAATGAGAAAGCGGACAAGGCCGCCAAATTGGTGACTGCTCCAATAAATATGACTTTATCATATTAATTATTAATTATCTTAAAAAATGCACGCTACAATTGTTCTTTGCTCTAAATGGCAAAAATAGTGGGATTTCGAGATAGAGAACAGTCTCCACGCTGTCAAGCCCCTTTTACAAGCTTGACCTTCATTAAATAATAGAATATATATCCTTTTAACACGCTTAGACATTAGTCATACCAGATTCACTAATCTCCATCTTTTACTCGGAGAACAGACATTGGTCATACCAGATTCACTCATCCTCATCTTTTACTCGGCGAACAGACATTGGTCAGAACAGATTCATTCCATCTTTTACTCGGCGAACAGACATTGGTCAGACCAGATTCACTCATCTTCATCGTTTACTCGGAGAACAGACATTGGTCAGACCAGATTCATTCCACCTTTTACTCGGCGAACAGACATTGGTCAGACCAGATTCATTCATCTTCATCGTTTACTCGGCGAACAGCCACCGATGTCTTCACGATGCAACTATGCAACTTTCTTGCGACCTTGCATTTCGATCTCATTTAAACTCAGGTCCCTTCCTGATACAATCGTTTTTCGCCTCCTTAAGGCATTCCTGATTCAAATCTTGTTCACAATGCCTAATCTTGAAGATTAATAACACTCATGAAGTTTACACGATATTTCAAGCAAACACGATTTGCAGGTTCATATTAGTGTTGCTGATACCTTGCCATATCTGAAAGGATGTCAGTGCTCAGGTATGAAAAATACAACTGTTCTGTTTTGTTTACCTTTTTTATCGCTCTTCTGCATTTTAGAATTTTGTTTTCAATTTTTTAAAATAGATCCCTCCTAAGATTTGCAATTAATTCTTCAAATTATAGATGTCACAAATTCATTGCAATTTAAAAGATAGCTTTTTTAAATGCATGCCATTCCAAATATAATTCATAAATAATTAATTTACAGGCTCATTAATTATTTTAGAAAGCTAAGACAAGCAATTATATTCATTTTGTAACAAAGTGGAACTTAAAGACTCTAATTCTCAGAAAAAGTGACAGTTCTCTTATTAAAAATTCTAATTAAAGAAAATAGTTCCTACTTTGAATAAAGAAATACCTGGTAAGGAAATATTTTTAACTTATTTAAATGGCATCATTATCTGGTTTTAAAAGAGTGGGGGAAAAAGAAGAAATAGAAAGATTTTCCTTCATAAATTACCATCAAAAGTAAATCATAAAACAGCAAATTTAAATTTTTAAAAATAATCACATCTAAGAAGAAAAGATGCGATTATTATATTCTTCATTAAAAGCTTAATCAAATGATAAATAATTTTTATGTCAGAAAATTTATTTTCAGCGCATAGTTCTTTTTGTTTCATAATATTAGAAACAATAATAAAAATGCATTTCTTGGGACTGTATTATTATTACTTATTTTAGAAATAAATCCAATTTTGTATAAAATCAGAATTAGTTTTTCTTTTGCTCATTAATCAGACACGTTGTACAACAAACGATTTTCTTCCAACATTTCTATTTTGCTTTGGTTTATTTTAATAAATCACAAAAATAAAACTTAAAAATATGCTTTTCTTTGGGAAATGGGGTTCTTATTTCTGATTGATATAATTTACTATTTAGAGAAATTTTTCCGACTTAATGATTTGGAAAAGAATAAAAAGTTTTTAAGAGTTCTTTTACATTTTTAAAGCAAACTGAAAGTGTACAATTATTGTATATTGATTCATAAAAATACATTTTTGTAATATACAAAATTAATTATTGAAAATTTATCGTCACCTTGCATAATCTTCTATAATTAATTGAGAATATAAATAGTAACGTATCATTAACCCAACAACTTTTTGAATTATAAGATTTCAAAGTTATTTTTAGTGCTAAATCTTTTTTCAAAGAAGTTTTTCTTTTAATTATTTCTTTTCTTTTCTTTTTTAGATTAGAGAAAAAAATATTGGTGTATTATATTTTATATCAATGCATTTGCACGTAATGAAAAAATATATTGTGCAACAGGTAATGAAATGGAATAATTGTCAAAATTTATGGTGAAATAAAACTTCCTGTTTTCAGTAACTCACATTAATATTATAATAAAAAGTAATTTTTAGAATTTTTTCAAAAATAATTCTTTAGAGATACAATAGTTTTGCTTTCATTTTCTCTTTCATTAGAATGTATCATTTTTCAAAATCGGATTTAAAATTTAAGCTAATTTATTATCATTAATTTTATCGAAATGTAAGCTTTTGATTAGCATTATATTTTTATTAAGGTATTTACAAATAGATCCTGATTGTGATATAAATTCCAACAATTTTTTTCTCATCAACAGAACAAAATTCAATGATTAAGATTTTCAATCTAATGAGTAACTTTTTAAAACTCGTACTCAAGAGTTTATTTTACAAGAATTTTTGTTCTTAAAAAGTAATACACAGTTCATATAATTGAGAAAAATTTTGCATGTTTTTGTAACAATTTCCTTGTCAATTTATGAAAAAAAATAATATTAAAAAATTATTCTTCGGAACTCGGAAAAGTAAAGAATCAAATTTTCAAGAAAATTGTTCATTCTGTTCAGTTAACTAATTAGAAATATAAATACATTCAAATACTGTAGAACAAAAAAAGTCTAAGTAAATATACTTTCGCTTTAGTATTTCAATAAAATTGAAGAAATGTGGGCATGTTAAAAATTAAATAATAAAGCATGCATTTTATTTTATGCTATGAACTGAATTTATGAAAATCTATGAAAGCAGATTCGTTCTATGAAAAAGTATCAAAAGTGCTAAAACATATTAAATGTTAAATTATAGTGCAATATCAAGATATCGAAATAATTTCCCTAAAAATTTCTGAAAAACGCTCCACATTCTGGAAGCTTACGATATTACTCATTAATTTGAATTAAAAAATAATAAAATGGTTCAATAATATATTTTTTTATTCAAACTGAGATTTAAAACATTGAAAATATAAAAACAAATCAAAAAAATATTTCTATTAATTTTCTTTCATTAATTATATAATTTTATGAATTAAATTTAATTAAAATATCTGCCCATATTGAATTGAAATATATATTCAAACTTAAATTTTGATTCATTATACATTAAATTCGGTAGCTCAATACATTTCTGTGGTTTTCATACACATATCCCATGTGGCTCAGTTCTAGCTCCTTAATTAAAATATATCCCCGTATCAAATTAAAATATATATCCATACTGAAATTTTGGTTCATCGTTCATTCAATTCAGCAACTCAGTACATTTCTATGGTTTGAATGTATATATATA
>JAPMOQ010023240.1:79382-112050 GCA_026543055.1 Argiope trifasciata
ATATATATGTTCTTATGTCATAAAAAACTAATTATAAGTTTATAATAATTACATATATATGTTTTTATGCCATGAAAAAAACCAATTAATGAAAATAAAAGGAATGCTTTTTACTTACACTTTACTTTATAGGATATATAATTAATTATATTGTTAATTAATACATCTCTACAACTTATTTATTATTAATGCCATTATTCTATGAATACATTGAAATGCATATTTTCTGGGAATATCTGGGATACAATTGCTGAGAACCTGGTGAATGCAAATACATCTAATTTCGAACAAAGTGGATATATATAATGTGATAATATTACAATAGCATGATATATATTACAATAGTAAGCAGTTATGAGTAACTTAGGAAATTAATCTTGATATAAATTCAATTATGAGATATCATTACACATATAATTATATAGGTTGTATGATGGTAGTAAAAAGCATTCCTTGTATTTTCATTAAGTAGTTTTTTGTGACATAAAAGCATATGCATTCATTTTATTGTTAATTAATACATTCCTGTTACTTATTTATTATTAAGGGCATTATTCTATGAATACATTGAAATCCATATTTTCTGGGACTCTCTGGGATACAAATAAATTTATTTTAGAACAAAGGGGATATATATAATATTATAATATTACAGTAGTATAATATATAATAATACAGTAGTATAGTATATAATTTTATAATAGTAAGAAGTTATGAATAAATTAGGAAATTAATTATGATATAAATTCAATAAAGAAATTTCATATATTTTTTCTTTATGTGATGAAAAAACTATGTAATGAAAATAAAAGGAATACTTTTTACTAACAGTATATAATCTATATAATTATATTCTATACACCATATCATCTATATTGTTAATTAATACATCCCTGAAACTTTTATTAAAAAGCCTTCTTTTGACTGCAAATATTTTCTGCATTGTCACTTTAATATCTCCATATATCAAATATACTTTTCGTATTGCAAGAAAAACTATTATTTTTGTCACTTGCAGCACTTTACAAGTCCGCCGATGGTTATTTATCATCGATTTAAGCCAAGTGAGCATCTCTTGTTTTTTCAATAGCGTCAACTAAGCCCAAGAGTTCGACTTAGCTTCTTCATGTACTACATTCGCTTGCACAACCCCTTTTTCATACATTCTCACTTATAGAACTGAAGAAGAACTAACATGCCCAAACCAGAGACACCCACATCACGGGAAAGACGCGCTACCCCTATGCCAAGATGACGTCAAGAAAAACTATCGCAATCATTCAAAACATTCAAGATCAACACCTAAAACAAATCTCCAGTTTTAGATCTGATTCGTGATAACATATCAAAGTTGGAAAAATACATTTTTTGGAATGATGTCGTTTTGTCAAACAATGTCTCCATCTGCCAACGCGATATATAAAAAACGCTTTCAGTTTAATTAATCAAATTTACTATGTCGCCCTAATAAAAATTTCTAGATGATTGATTCTAGATTTTTGAAGAAAAGCCATTCAGGTTAAATCTTCTTGCTTCAGTGCACATAAGCAAGATAATTATAACATATGATAGGTGAATTGAGTCAGAATAGAATTTAGGACCTTTTGGATTGTAGCCGAGTAACATAACCATTAGACAAAAGTGATCACTTGTGTCCAGAAACTGTAACTAGCTCATTAAGTTACCACCACAATACTCCCCCACCAATGAATCTATGGAGTGAAGAACTATATTATAGAGGCAAGCGTTATGGCGAGCGTGTAAGAGTTGTTGCTACTTGGTCAAGTGAGTCTGACGGCTTTTGATTATTGCGTCAAGTCAGTCTGACGACTTTTGGTTGTTACATCAAGTGAGTCTGACGACTTTTGGTTGTTGCTCCAAATGAACCTGACATCTGTTGATTGTTGCGTCAAATGTGTCTGACGACTTTTGGTTGTTACGTCAAGTGAGCCTAACAACTTTTGGTTGTTGCTCCAAATGAGCCTGACAACTGTTGGTTGTTGAGTCAAGTGAGTTCGACGACTTGCCAGAGCCTTGTTGCCAGAGAGAGTTTATTGATTTTGCATTGCTTCCATATGTTGCGTGTAGAGGGCACCACGACAGCTGTTTGAAGGTTCCTTATTGGAGGTCACCAATGGGGTAGCAGTGATTGAATCTGAATAGAACTTGGGACCTTTTGGATTGCAGCCACGGAATATAACCATTAGACAAAAAACATCACTTGTGTCCAGTAGCTGTTACTGGCTTATTAATATACCACCACAAACATAAATACCTAGATGATAAAATTTGGTTCACAATTTTCGCATTTAAAGTTTGGATCTTTAAAAACTTTTTGAACCCAATCTGTGAGCTTGTTCTGCAAATTTGGATATCTACTCTTTGCAAGAAAGTAAAAAAAATGCACATGAGAGGAAATGCAGTAGGCTAAAACCTTTATTGAATCGTATACAAAAATGTTTCGGGGAGAAAATTCATTCGGATTATATTCGGTTATCATTTACAAAATGTTGATACAAGATAGAAATCATTTATGAAAAAAAACACATTGAACTTTATATTTATTCTAGCTGGTAGCCGAGACGTTGCTTCTGTAGAAATAATCTTCGAAAAATCCTTTGGAATTTGAAATACTTATTTTGTTTAATTAAGAATGATATTTATTTTCTTGTCTCCAATGAATACATATTCATGGAAATTGAAGGATATATAAAGGGGAAGCATAAATAGTACTTATTCTTTTTTTTATTATTCTATTCTACAAATAAATATTCATTTTTATGTATTAGATTAATGTATTCTTTTTGTATTGTAAAGCTTGGTGTTCTTTCAGAATGTTAATGAAAGAAACTATTTCTTGTATTTCGTGATTCGTAACTCATTCAGAATTCTCAAGTTTAATGCCAGAAAACAGGATTAAAATATTTTCTTTTAAAATTGATAAAACAGAAAGAATTAATTAACAAAGAAAATATATATTTTTACCTTGAAAAGATAATTTTTTGAAAACTGAGATAGCTCAAAATTATTTGTGCTCATATTTTCGCAAGTTACTACGAAAAACCCAAAAATTTATTTAAAGTTTAAAACTTCCCTGGATTGGTCTCTCCGAAATTTTCCCGCATAATCTATAATAAAGTTGTTACATCTGATAACGACATGCATTGAATTTGCGTACAATAGCTACAAAATATTAACCTTTAACTTGAATGTACCATCTCTACTGAATCTATTGTGTTTCCTCGGCAATTATTTGGGGAATAATCCTATGTAAACAGATGAGGTTAAAGATTTAAATCGGTTGAACAATACGGCAGCGCTTAAGAGACACACTCATTTTTATTTATATAGATGAAAATTTAAAACGAAGAAAGTCGAACAAATCGCACACTGAAAGGGAAGGAAATTTCTTTATTATTTACCAAAAAAGTATTTGATAATATTGACATCATAATTCCTCTTATTTAAATACTTATCTGATAAAATTCAAGAAATACAATGTGTGTTGTGAAAATTTGCAGATATGCATTTGAGATTCCCTATCAAATGGTTTTTTGAAAACCCTTGAATCTATTAAAGTAAATTTCACGTTAACAAAATGAAATTATGATGAAAGCAGCAGTTGCCATTTACGCATTTATTATCATCAAAAGAGATTATCCCATCAGTTAAAAACATTCAGGATTATCCTTAATAATCCTCACTCCCGGATTCAAAAACAATTTTTCTCATAATCTGGGTTATTATTCTCACTAAACAGTTTTCGGAGAAGAATATTTTTATTTGCTACATAGTATGCTAAATCGTGTTTGGAGCTACGCTATAGAAAGAAAGATTTTTTTTTAATCTGAATATCGAGTTTGTTTTAAAATAATGAAATAAAATTTTTGAGCCAAAATTTTATTAGAGTATTAAAACACAAGATATTTTTGATGTTCATATTTTTTATAAAAACATCTACTAACCATAAAAGTGTAACTTAAATATACTTAAAAAAAATTTTAAAGTTTGATAACATTCATAAAATATTTTAATTTTCAAAAAATATTTGGTAATTTTACTTTTGTGATACTTCTGTTTAATACTGTTTTTAGGTAATACTATTTTTAGAATCTCGCGTTATTACGTTTTATTTTATTTTAATAAAAACTTTATTTTAGCAAAGTAATAAAAACGTGGGGTTTTCTTTACTTTTAAAAGCGCGGGAATTGGTTGATGACAAGATTTCGCACATCAACCGATATATGTTTCTCGACATTTTTTATTACAAATAATAGCTGCTGAAATTTTTGTGTTCAAAGCTATAATTTTTTTTAAATGATAAATTCATTTCTATTGGTGCGCTGTATGATTTTTAAACTATTTTTTCCTTATTTGCCTGATGATGATGTGTCCGTGTTTCCACGGAAAAGGGGTGCAGTAGCTTCTGAGGGTCAAGACGCCTGAGCACCCAGAGGGCAGAAGTCTGACTTCTAGCTCACATGAAGGTGACACACGCATTCGCTTGCACAACCCCTTTTTACAGGGGGGCACATTCGCATGCCTCACAGACAGAACACAGAACAACCATGCCTGAACCCGGGACGCCCAGATCACGGGTAAGACACGCTACCCTTATACCAGGACACCAACCCCTATTTGCCTTTGAATTACATTTGAAAAGCTGGATCAAATTATAATTTTAAAATACCAATTAGACTTTCCACACAAATTATATAGCAAATGTTAAAATATCGCTTGCTTCATTTTGTTCTTATTTAAAGGTGCTAAATAGTTTTATAAATTGATTTGTAGTTATTCCTGCCAAATGCTCGCGAACTATTTTAATGACTGTAATCTGTAGGGTGTCGTGATGGCCAAGCACTAATAAGTCCAGATGATATTTTAGAACTTAATGGATGACAATGAGAGGTTAATGGTAAACAAATGATGATGACTCATTTACAGGATGAAATGGATAATCTGTCTATTAACATGTAAGTTCGCCTTTTAAAATTGTAGTTAAATTTCGTCTTTTAGAAATGTAATTTTGTATTTTATAATTGTAATTTCGGCTTTTAGAATTGTAATTTAGAGTTTTATAATTGTAATTTCGTCTTCCGTCCTTACGTATACGTCTTCGGTTATTTTTGAACGTCGTAATCTTGCCTCGTCCAGACATGAACTGCACTTTGCTCACGTTTTCTCTACCAGAGGGCTGCTTAGTGGTGAAAAGTGAGGTCACAGGCGACGCTCAATGTCAGGAAGTTATATACCTGACACCACATATATTTAATTTCTAAATTAAAATAAACAAAAAATATTCTAGGAAAAAGTTTTAATTAATTTCAAAATATCAATAATCAATACATACTAAAAATTTCAATTAATTTCAAAAAATCAATAATCAATACATACTAAAAAATTTAAATTAATTTCAAAAAATCAATAATCAATACATACTAAAAAAATTTTAATCATTGCAGTTGTTGGTTAAACTGGACTGTAATATTAGATAATAATAGATGATTCTTAACAAATTAGGCAAAATAATAAATCCCAAAAAAACTTCAGATGGAGGATAAAATTACTTTAACAATGGAGAAATGAAGAAAAGGAATCCTTCCAAAAAGCGAGAAAATTGTTTTTAATTCTAAGGCATTCAACAAAAGAAGCACAAATGGGTTCCATTTTTAAATTGCCGACAAACATTTGAAGCTTATCATTTTTGCCTGAAGCGTTTATATTTGTACTTGTCATATGTGCTGATTTAAACAAAGATTCCGATTATATTTATGTATAAATAATAAAAAATTGCATAAAAACTAACCAACTTATGAATAATCTAATTATTTCTGATGATAATCGTTAGATCGTAATATAAATGTCCTCTCGTGTAGTTATCGATTTCACGATTCCTTTATATTTTCATTGCCGGTTTGTAAGTCAGATTTCTCGCTAACCGAGTTAATTTGACTTCTGACAACTTATCATTCAGGGACTATATCAGAAGCGTTGACAATCAAATGTTGCTTAATAAATTGTTTAAATGTTTGAGAAGATATTAAATCAATCTAATGCTAGTTGTGATTAGGAAATCGCTAACTTAATAATATCACGCTACCTCAAGGGTCGACAACATATTGAAACGCAACATCCAAAAGCAACAATTTACAAAACTTTTCAATTTTTAAAGAGCAATTAAAAAATTTCGATTTAATATTATAGTATTTTCTTATATATATATATTTCAATTTTCATTTAAAATAAACGGCTTTAAATATGGAATAATCTTTATTTATATGTAAACAGAAAGATAGATAATTGCATCAATGGGAGCGTTAGAATTTTATTCCATTTGAAAATTTGATTAAATCTGGCTTATAAGTTTCGAGCAAGAATCTATATTTGTATTTATTGTTTGACTTCTAAATTTACTTTTTATTATATTCATGGAAGAGAATGCTTGCTCATATGAACTATATGTCCGACTCTGCATTTTTGCTTGCTTTTTGACTTCTAAATTTATTTTTTATCATATTAATACTTGCTCACACGTTAATGTTGATCCGAATTTCGTGAACAACCCATATGCCGACTTCTTCACCTAGCTGTAGCATTCTGGAAGACTATTCCATGTGTCGAATAGGAGGACCTCAAAACGTATAATTCTGGCTGTTTGATTGAGACAGAAATGAAATGCATTTGGCTGAAAGATACTCATGATCACGGAGTCTCTTCACTAGGAACAAAGCAGTAGTTCAAATTTATCTCACCACGATCATGTTAAGCGTAGCTATTTTTAATTAAAGATAATGTTAATAGAAGCATTTAAAAGATTTGGTACTTAATTTTTTTCTTATTTTTTAAGGGTTTTAAATAATAAATTTTTAATTGTTCGTTTGGGACTGCAGAGCCGCAACTTCACATAAAAAAAACCACAGGTTGCAGTCCCTAGGGCTACCCGAACCCGAATCAATAAGCGTTGTATGGTTTATTCTGGCACTTGTCGTTGGACAAGCCCGTTGTTACGTATACAGCGATTTCAGCTAATAGGATGTGTTTCTTGATTTTTTTCAATGGCGCCACCTAGGGCCAAGAGTACGACTTTGCAGCTCACATGTCACAACCTTTTTTACAAGGCGGTCTTCATTCACTCAACCACAGATCTTAATTTAGACCTGAATCAGAGAACGATCACGTCTGAACGAGTACCCCAGTCTTATCCCTATTGACATGAAGGACTTAGTGACCGTGACAGATTTCTACATGCACTCAGTAACCACCACACACGGGGAATCTTCGGCTTGTGGGTTCAAACACGCGACCTAACGGACTCGAATCCAACGCCCTACTAACCAGGCTATCCCAGCTAATGTTATTATTACTACTGATTACTACTTGTGGGCTACTGTTTGTTATCGTGCGCTGCTGCGTGTTGCTTGTGTAGGTCTCGGCTCTGCACTTGTTGTCTGTGTATTCGGTTCTTTGTGTTTAATAAAAGTCACCATTCGTTACTAAAAGATTATTTCTTCATCGACTAACAAATCACGGATAGAACCCCAAATTCCATAACAATATTTATTATTAGCAGAAATTAGTTCAAGTATTTTAACTTCTAAAGAGTGATAACTTTTTTATAAAATCAGGTGGTCACATGTTCTTTCCAACCAGGCTATCAAGGCTCAAAAAATCAGTAAGTAAAATATTTAAGTACGTATATATTTATTGGGCATTTCTCGCGGGTTCTGTCCTCGTCTTGTCCAAAGACCGCCTTATTGGCTAATGGCAGTTGGGGCACGTTAAATATGTCGTGACTGCAAAGTCCTCCAAGTTCCCATAACAAAACGATACCTCTGGGGGTACTGAATCAGGGATGACTCGGTCTCTGATTTGAATCTCAATTCTGACTTGCGGATGGAGGAATGGGTTCGACCGCCCACTAAAAAGGGTTGTGTCTTGTGTGTTCGAGCAAAGTCGTCCTTTTATCTGAACGGTGCTCGTTTACAACGAAAGACGCACACCTCTGCCTTAATCGAAACAGCTCTGCTAATTCGGCTTGGTATGACTATGACCAAGGGACATTAGACAACAACAACAACATTGCGCATTTCATGAATTATTTTCATATCAATAAACTTAGAAAATCTAAAAATATAGAAACATATCATGTATTTAAAGTTATCTGGGCGTAGTTGTAAAGGCGTTTTTCATAGAATTTTCAGCAAGGGCAGCCAACTTTAAAGCATATTTTATAATGAAAGAAAATTTCGAAATGTACGGTAAAATATTAAAATGAAATGAACTTAAATTTTGTTTCTTATATACTTTTGCATATTACATTGAAAATGAAATAAAATTTCCCTTTAAAATTAAATTTATCAATTAATTAAAATCAATTACGAGACTACAAAGCATGGTTCCTTATCGAAAGATGAGTACTTAAAGGAAGAAAACTAAAAAGAAAAAAAAAACTATATCTTATTAAAAGGATTAATCATATAAATATCATATAAAAAATAAGCTTATTATACTTTCAAGAATCAGGCATATATCAGATTCTTACAATATCGACCTATTTATAGTTCCTATAGTACTTAGGGGGACGCGTTGGCCTGGTGGTAAGGTCTCGGCTTCGGACCGGAGGGTTTCATGTTCGAGACTCGAATCCACCGAAGAACCGTCGTGTGAGGGGGTCTCTTGCACGTCAAATCTGTCAGGCCAAACGTCCTCGCACTGGTGTGGAGAGGGGGGTACCAATTCAGATGCCGTCCTCGTCATCTGACCGTGGTTCAAAATGACGAGGTCCGTCCCAAAATAGCCCTCGTGTTGCTTTAAACGGGACGTTAATATAACTAATCTAAACCTATAGTATTTAGAATGTTAGTTTCAAAAAGGGAAATGTCGTGGGACGATAAAGTCTGAAGGCAAGGATCAAACTTCATCTTATTGATATAGCTTAGAAATTTGCAAAAGGCCTTTGCCAAAATTCTGTTCAAAAGTAATCCTTATTTTATTATATTATATAATAAAATATTGGATTGCGAATAAACTAATCAAACGCATAGAATTTATATATGTGTATGTGTGTAAATTAACGAAAAAACATTATTCCACATTTTATTATGACAGTGAAATATAATTTTTAAAGGTCGTATTTTTCATTTCAATTGAAAAGTAATTTTATAAACATAGTTTCCTACCATTTCTAATAGCCTAATCTCTTGGTAGAATCTCAGTTTCGAGATCAGTTTGAGATCTGATTCCAAAGAAGAATGTTTGCCCATCAAAATAATAGACAGAATTTTGAAGTGCCTTCTTCGTTATCTTACCACGACTCAAAATTACGAGTTCAATCTCGAAATACCCCTGGTGTTGCTTTTGAATGAAATGTTATTTTAAATAAATTAAACTAGTACCAAATTATATTATTTAAAAATAAATAAAATAAGTACTTTTAAGAAATTAGGCTATGTTTCTTGAATGTTCCCCTGTCCATTGAATCCATTAACATTCTTTCGCAGACGCACAATAGAGCCTCCTACCCTGCTACCATTGCACTACACTGCTTGCTAACAATTAACATGGGGCCGCGATATCCTGATTAATAGAGCGTCCGTTTCGCAACCGAAACGGTCAAAGGCCTCATCTAGGCCAAAGACCGCTCTGTTGGCTTAGGTCAGTTGGGGTACATTCAATAGGTCCTCCAAGTTCCCATAACAAATGATACCTCTGGGAGTACTGAGTCGATCTCTGATTGGGATCTCAATTCTGACTGGCGAATAGATGAATGAGTTCGACCACCCCCTCAAAAGGGTTGTGTCGTGTGTGTTCGAGCACAGTCGTCCTTTCACCTTGATGGTGCTCGTTAACAACGAAAGGCGCTTACATCTGCCTTCATTCGAAAGAGCTATTCTCATTCTGCTTGGTATGACCAAGTGGTATTAGACCGATCCCGAAAATTAACGTGCGTCAATACAGATTAGAATATCGAGATTTACCGTTAGTTTTCAATTTCTTCCAAGGCAGTACAAAAATACTTCAAAATATTCTTACAACACTGATAGCGAGAATTGCACATTACTTGGATACCACTGGAACCAAACATTAGTGAAAAATGTTGCCATCTACTGATACTTTGCCTTTAATTTATACAAATTAATTAAATAAATAAAGGATAGTATTTATTTGCCTTTAAGGTGTCCGACTACGTTAAAAACACTGATTAATGGCCACATTGGTGATTTTTTTAATTCGTATTATTTCTTGTAGTTCAGACATTTCTTTTCCCAAAGCAGCTTATCTTTTCTAGGAAAAGGAAGGCCTGACCTATCATCCAGGGCCACATATTTTTCAACTAAAGTTTGACATTAACTTCAATTTTCTCAAAATATTAATTTTTATTAAAGTTTGCTACCTTTAACTTGATATCCCCAAACTAATAGAGGTATTTACATAATAATTTCAGCTTGGGTTTTAAATAGCAGAGGCAATGAATGAACCAAAAGATGTATTGTTGGTAAAGTACCGTTTCTTTCATAGGTGTTTTTTGAAAAATTGTTTTAAATTCATGGCGAAAATGCATGTATGAGCATATTTTTAGCCATAACTTCTTTCCATCCCAATATTTTTCTTATATTCTGGTTCATTTCCTTCATCATTATATTCTATGATTTTGTAGAAAGACAAATAGGATTGTTGCTTGACCATTTTCTGTAGAGTGCCAACCGTTTTGGTTAAATTTCATTACAATTTACGACAAATTTTCCCATTTCTCAAACTATGTTATATTTTCGAATAATTGTTTTTGTGTTAGTAGTGTTTATTAATGACAATACACCTAAAAAGCATAAATAGTTTCTAAAAAATTCCAATTTTTCAAAAGTTTTGCTTCGAACCTAGTCGGATACCTTAAACAGAATGTTTGTCACTGTGTCACAAAATATGTGGTCATGGTCAAAATAATGAGTCATGGGAATGTGTTCTTATTACATTCCCATGACTCAGCAAATATAAGCATATTTTTGGAATCTGAAGACAAATTTAATACAAAATGAAGAGCAGTATTTAAAAAAATAAAATAAAATCTTCATTTCTAAAAGCATTTTCTTTAAAATGTGTAATGTAGACTGCATTAGGATCAGTGTAATTTCTCATCGAATAAATCCCTTTATTGTAATTTAATCACTTTATATAGCTTTTTTTAATAATTGTCTTTATTACAGATTTCTAATATCGTGTGGGGTTTAGCTTTATTTCTCCTCATACGAAAATGAATAGCTTATAAAATTTGAAGATAAAAAAAGCGTTCAGAAATAAAATCCTCAATATTTTAACAGCATTCGTATTATATAATTTTATCAAATTGAAGCAACAATTCTAACATTCTAGATATCGCAGACATAACAGCAAATACAATATATGAATCATATAAAAACCATATTTCTCGAAAGCTGAAGCAATTATTAACCCGATGCATTTTATTAAAAGTTACTACATTTGAATTTTTGTAGAACAAACACAGAAACTAACATAAATTTAGTAATATCCAAATGTAGCATATTCCTCAAATTAGTATATTTTGTTCACGTTCAAGAAAAATACTCATTATTCATATATCTTCTTACATTCGTATTCACATTTTTTTTTTTCATTCTTACATGTCATATTATGAATATTTTATCAACTTCTTCGGGAGATAATATTTAAGATTAGATTCTAACATTAAAATTTCAGAAAGGGAAAACTTTCTTGTATATATGTTTTTGAAATTTAAGAATGTGCAAATATGGAACAAAATTGCTAATGAGATGCTTATTTTTTAATGGGCTTTCGTGTTTTCAAATCTGTATCACCGAGTTCCTTGAAAATGTCGTTAAAATTGTGGGGAAATTCTATTCACACATAAGCGATACAACAAATACCACCTGCCACATTGGTCACCCCGGTCAATGAGTACGCTCTTTGCTCTACACAATGCTTGGCGCTACCGAAACACTACACTACACAAACGACATAAAGAAACACATTAAAATGCTTCTTTATTCTGAACGGCAGAGACAATGGGATCTGGAAATAAACAATAAACTTCATATGATCAAACCCCATGTGCAACTTTGGCCCTCATTGGCGAGCAGAAAAGCAGATACTGTTGTGACACGTTTACGAATTGGACATACTAGATTCACCCATATTCATTTGTTGTTCGGTGAACAGCAACCATTGTGTTCGCGATGCAGTTGTCAAATGTCTGTACAGCATATTTTGTCAGAATGCCCAAATTTCAAAGCCCAGCGCTTGCGCTTTTTTCAAAAGTCTTCCCCTTCATGATCTTTTCTGCTAGATAAAATACCTCATGTCCAACTTTTTTGCTTTTTTAAAGTCCATAAAGTTTTATCGGTTTATTTGAATCTTGATTACATTTTATCTTCTCCTCATATTCCCTTCAGTGATTCTTTTAAAATAATATAATTTTACCCATTATTTGGCGCAGTATAGTCAACATCATGGCTCTTGCGCCAAAAGAACCTAAACAAATCAAATCAAACCGAAGCATTCTCTTCGCTCGCCAAAACGCTTGGCACTACCGAAATACTCTCTTCGCTCGCCAAAACGCTTGGCACTACCGAAACACTCTCTTCGCTCGCCACAACGCTTGGTGCTATAAAATCGTTCGTCTCTCCGAAGACTCGGTGGCAGGAGAAGTGTTATGGTGGTACCGTAATAAGCCAATAATAGCCACTAACATTGGTGAGCACTTTTGTCTCGCTGGTATGTTACACGAGTGCAAATCGTAAGGCCGAGCTCAATTCTTGGCGGACTTCCATCTCCCCATTGGCGCGACACCACAATGCTACCTGTCACATGAGCACTTTCAGTAGCCGTAGGGTTATCAGAAAGCGAGTTCAACGAAATTTGAGGGTTTCCATGACAGATATCGCTCGGAAACTGCTGAAAAAGAACCAATTTGGTTTCATAGTTGTCATGGTATCGAATAACTAATCTAAATTTTTTGTTCTTTTATTCCTTGTCTCAAATAACGAAAATTCAACTTTCAGTGTTTTTGAATTTATAAATTTTTCTTGAGGGACTTCAAGAAACTTATCAAGTGATTTCTCCACGGCGTCTTTTAAAAAAGCATTATTCTGACGAGTTGTTTCTTCGATTTGCTTTTCTTCAGAATCGTTTTGTATATATATGAACTTGGAAATAATCTAGACAATATATTTCCAGATAACTTAATAATTTGGGTTTTTGAAGCTAAAGAAAGTACAATTGATTTCTTCATTCAGCTTGAAATGCATTTTGTAAATGCAGAAAAAGAGTTGCTAATTCTGCTTGTCTTCTTTCTTGAATTCGTTCTTCTAAAGCATATAATAATCACAAATTTATTTCAGTGTTTAACAGAAATTCAAAGATACCTTCACTTGTTAATAATTTGCCTTAAATCGCCTTAATATTTGGCTGCTAGAAGAATCAATCCCAACAGATGATTTATTTATTGATTTTTGAAGAATTGGAGTATTTTGATGTTCCAGAAAACCAGTTTTCTTACTTTAAAAATCGCTTTTCGAATGTGACATATTAACTTAAAAAACCGGAATTTTAAAACCGGGTTTAAAAAACCTTCAAAACCTATCTATAATTAATTTTTATTCATGTTTAGCTATGCACCGCGCCTGAATAAACCAGTTGGTTTAGTTTATAGAGACAGTGTGTATTATTGCTCGATTCCAAAATGATAGTCAGTATTGTGTCTGATAATGTTAAAGATCAAACGATAAATTTTTAATTCCACCTCCAATTCCATTCCATCTTAAAGTAACTATATTACAGATACTTTATTTCTTTTTTATTCAATAAAAATAATTTAACTCCTACCTAAGGATCGCGGTCTGTGAGACCTTTAGCCATAGACTTTCGTTTCCTCCTTCTTCTTATGTACAGCCGACCACCCCGCCACCTCTGAAGGTAGCAGTATAGACAGGATGTGTTGGGGTCGACTACTGAATAAGTACTGTCCAACCTTATATTGAGAGATCCGTCAAACTAACATTCCTTTCGGGGTAGTCAATAGCTGTCTTTCTCCCCACCTGCACGCACTCAAACAGTTGGAATGAAACTGTCCATCTTTGACATCATATCCTTCAAGGTTTTGAGATGACCTGGTACCATCAGTACGGTACTTCAATCATTTCATTCCTTCCTATTCTGTTTTTAGTTCAATTGAATGGATTGACCCTGTAGATTCCTGTTTTGTGACCTTCAATACACCTGCACTTTTTTCAACAGATTTCCCAGCGTATCAGTAATAAACAATGCTTAGTAGATGGAGGTAAAACTTAGACCTCGTAATATCATCGCATTAATTCATCCTCTTATGCACAGTGCTTCAGACACTTTGAAATGAAGCAGAAACTGATTTTAGTGGTAAGGGTCATTGTACAGAAGAGTTTTTCAATGGAAGTTCGCATTCGACTGATTATGATCTGCATGTTCAAACATAATCATTTTTTCTAGTGATAATGTTTTTTTTAATTTATAAAATATATTAATATACAAAGAGATATATATATAAAGAATTTATAGATGGACTTTTATATTGATTCTTAACTTGTATGTTTAAAATGCCATAGAAAACCTTGCTATGAAAAATCGCACAATCAATGAAAAAAGTTAATTTTCCCACTGTCAATATTTTTTATTTTCCTATTATCGTTGAATTTTACATTATATTATTTTCTATATACCTTTATATACAAAAAAAATAAATTTTATTTGAAAAGTTTAAAAAAAATTAATGTTTTGTATCAAGAATATTATTTATTGTAATATGTAATTTGAGAAGAAAATGTATATTCAAACGCATTTTCTTTTTTCAACGACAATATGCTTTGAAAAATTTGTAAAACATATGAATATAACAGGATATATCTATACAAAATTTACAGACTGATTTTTATACTAGTTCTTAGAGTGTATGTTTAAAATGCCATAGAAAACCTTGCTATGAAAAATCACACAAGCCGATAAAAAAAGAGTCAATTTTCCCATTGTTAATATTTTATATTTTTCCTATTATCGTTGAATTTTACATTATATTATTTTCTATTGGGTTGGAGGGAAAGTTCTGTCGTATTTTAAATAGGCATGTGATTTTTCTTGTAAATAAAAAAAAACATCTGGCTATTGAGTCAATCAGATTTTTTTTTTGTTTTTTTTTAGTTGCTGTATAATATAAAAGGTGCCCTTTTTTACCGTTCATCATTTACTTGTAATATTTAAAGGGGAAAACATGTCGGTAGATAAAGTGCATTTACGGCACTGCATTTTATATGAATTCCAAAAAGGAAACAACGCATCTGTTGCATGTAAAAATTTATGTGCGGTATTTGGAAAAGATATTGTAAATATTCGTACTTGTCAAAGATGGTTTAGCAAATTTCGTTCCAGTTTTCCTGAGCCTCAAAGAAAGTGTTCGATCTGGACGACCATCCAAGATCGATAATGATGTTTTGCGATCCATGTTGGAAAATAATCCATATTTAACAAGTCGAGAAATTGCAGAAGAGTTTGGCATTCATCATACAACTGTTGGAGATCACATTAAATCTCTTGGATTTGTGTTAAAGCAAAGTGTTTGGGTTCCACATGAATTAACGGAAAAGAATTTGTCTGATCGTGTAAGAATATGTTCATCACATCTGATTAGACACAATGTGGAGCCGTTTTTGGACAGTCTGGTTATTGGAGATGAAAAGTGAATTCTTTACAAGAATATTAAAAGAAAAAAATCTTACTGCAAACCAGGAACATCATCAGCAACAGTTCCAAAACCAAGTATCCATCAACGAAAAGTACTGCTTTGTTTGTGGTGGGACAGGAAAGGTCCAGTGTATTACGAGTTGCTGAAACAGGGAAAAAACATCAACGTGGATCTGTACTGCAATCAGCTGGATAAATTGAATGCAGCTATCAAAGAAAAAAGGCCAGCATTAGCGTCAAGAAAAGGAATAGTGTTCCAACACGATAATGCTCGCCCGCATACTGCAATGGTGACACTACAAAAACTGAATGCGTTAGGATGGGAAATCCTTAGTCACCCCCCCAGTATTCACCTGGCATTGCACCCTCTGATTATTACCTGTTCAGATCTCTGCAAAATTATCTAACGGGAAAAAAAATTCAAGTCTTTTGAAAGTGTTTCTAAGGCAGTTGCTGACTATTTTAACTCCATGGATGAGAACTTCTACAAAACAGGAATTTACAGGTTACCTGGAAGATGGCAACAGGTTGTAACAAATAACGGAGCATATATAATTGATTAATATTAAACACATATTTTTATAAATGAATTCAAATATTTTCTTTAAAATACGACAGAACTTTCCCTCCAACCCAATATATACCTTTATATACAGGAAAAATATATTTTATTTAAAATTATTTAATTTTATTTATTTAAAAATTTAAAAAAAAATTAATGTTTTGTATCAAGAATATTATTTATTGTAATATGTAATTTGAGAAGAAAATGTATATTCCAACGCATTTGCTTTTTTCAATAACAATATGCTTTGAAATATTTGTAAAACATTTCTAAATATCTGCAAAATATATTGACAGTTTTTCATTCTAATACATTCATTAGAAAATTTAATTTTGGAGTAAATAAAAGGTTGTCTCGTAAGAGTAAAATGCAAATAAAAATAACATTATTTTTCATTGAAGTCCAAAGCAGTCAATATTTGCATAAAAATTTACAATTTTCAAACGAGATTCAAGAACTATTTGCTTTAATGCCAACAAATCGGAACAAATGTAGCGAAATAGAAAGCTTTTGCTCCTAGATGTCCGCGATACCGAACTATTGCAACCTTTGATTCTCATGGGAAATTGTAGCGCAAATAGAATAATATTATTCTGCGAATGATTTGAAATCTTTTATTCGATTCGTATTTGAAATTCAGTTGAAAAGTATAGCGTTACTGTAAATAGACGTATCTTTGAGTATATAGAACATACAATCTGTTGAAAGTCATTCTTATATCTGAAAAAATAATATATAATGTGATTTTTTTTAAACATTTTTACCAAAGCAAAATGAATTTTTCGATAGAGGTAAACTGATGTAAGAATTTCAAATTATGTTACAGTTTCTTTTTAATTACGTAATTTAAAATGAAGATATATTGATTGGCTACCAAAGCGTAACAATATTAATTTAAATATGCTTTAAATATTTTAAATCTTCTTGTAAGAAAAATGGGATGTCTACTACCATTTTAAAAAGTTTTCTTATGCTTCTAATTTTCGGGTCACGAGGGGTCAATACTGTTAGACATTAATATAACTATGCAAATAAATAAAAAAAAACGAAATTAGAAATTGGAATCGAAACTAAAAATTATTTCGCATTCAAACAAGTTTAAAATTTTAAACTTTCAGAAATCTGTCATTGTATTTAGTGAGCGTAAATGCAGCTACAACTAAAATAAAGATGATTCGAAATTAATTAACAAAATAAGCCAAGAAAAAAGGAATTTGTTTTTGTGTTTTTTGCTGTGTAAATTGGTATGCCTCTTTTAGCTTCGGGGGACTTTCTGATCACGAGGGAGTCAATACTTTTCGACATTGTCCGAGGAATGTCACAGAAAAAATCCCTTATTTTGAATCCTTGCCCTAGGGTGACCCTTGAAAAAGTCTTCAGGCCGGATTCTTTTTCTTATTGTTGTCATTTTGATGCTATTGTATTCCTTTTTACTTAGTTTATATTGTTAATTAATTTAGATTCATCTGTATTTTAGTTGTATCTGCGTTTGTGTTCTCTAAATACAATGATTGGTTGTTTTTTTTTTTAATTTTAAAATTTAAACTTGTTTGAATCCGAAACAATTTTTAGTTTTGATTCCAATTTTAAGTTTCGTTTCCGTAATTAGCTTTGTTTACTTAATAGTATTAATTTAGAATTTGTTTCATAATTAGATTTTATTTCATTTTTGTGAAATTTTTGTTGTTTAATGATGTTATGCGTAAATGTTAGGGTTAAAATATGTTACAAAGATATTATGGGTAAAAATATACGTATAAATGCATTTATACCATACATTCACAACTTCTTAATTCTAAAAATACCTACAAATGAAAAAACATTCCACCAAAAATAAAACTTTTGGTTCATTTCATTGCCCATATTATTGAAAACACACACTGAAATTTTTATGCATAACATCTATTAATATTTGAGATATCGTTTTAACGGTGGAGAATGTTTATGAGCTTTAAAGTTTTGAGAAAATGGAAGTAGAAGACAAATTTTAGCTGAAAAATCCGTGATCCTGGATGATAGGTCAGGCCTTCTTTTTCCCAGAAAAGACAAACTGTTTTGGAAAGAGGAAAGTCTGAACTACAAGAAATAACAATGAAAAAATTCTCCAATGTGGTCGATAATCAATGTTTTTAACTTAGTCGGATACCTTAATTGAAATGGTTACATTAAGATTATTGAATAAATAAAAGCTTAATTAAGTTTCTGAATTGCCGAAACGGCAATGTTAACTTGGCATTACTACTTCACGATCATAACTGAAAAACTCGATGCTCGAACTCCTATTCTATTGGATAGTTGCCACATGTTTGAGTGCTAAATAAGTGGTGTGCCAATGGTGTCTTGATGGTGTCCCTTAGAAAAATTGATGCTGTCCTCGTAACCCTTCAAAAAAGGAAAACCAAATATAAATAGAACATAATTTAACAGCCAAAATTAAAAATCCACTTTTTTACAACATGTTCTTGATTATCTATATAAATAAAAATGAATGTTTCTCTGTATGTTTCTTATGCCTTCCTAAGCCTTTCTTCCGATTGCAAGGAAACTGGGTCAGCTTATTGTTTACACCTACGGAATTTTTATAGAATTATAAAAAAAAGGAATCTCAACTGCATCTATTTACCAAGGATTAACCTCCAAATAACTCACCGAGGAGACAATAGATTCTATAGAAATGCTGAATCCAAGTTAAAAGTTTATATTTTGTTGCTATATTAAGCAAACGCAAGTCATTATTAGAGGTAACAACTTCATTACAGATTATGCGAGAGGGTGTGGAGGAGACCAATCCAAGAGGTTTTAAATTTTAATTAAATTTTAGAGTTTTTCACAGTAACTATCAAAAATATTGTAGTACAAATAATTCTGTACCATCTTCATTTTCAAAAATCATCTTTTCAACTATATTAACGATATTATCGTGTAAATATATTTTCTATGTTTAATCAATTTTTAATTAAAATATTTTAATCCCATTTCCTAGCATTAAATTTCAGAATTCTGAACGAATATGAAACGAATAACGAGATACAATAAATAATTCCTTTCATAACTGTTCTTAAAGAACACGAAATTTTACAATTCTAAAAGAATACACAGATCTGATATATAAAAAGGAATATTTGTTCGTTCGTATTTTATATTCTATCGTACCGTAGATCCTTTTTCGTTAAAACATTGCCAAATTATTGATTGATTGCACTCAATATTATCTTTTTCGCAGACAGCAACGCGACTGGTATTAACTAATTTCTAAATATTTTGCAACTCATGATTGTGATCAGTATGCAATGAGCTTTTTATCATGCTTCTGTGATTTTAGAAAACGATTAATCATTAATCGATTTAATGTATTTATTTATTTAATGTATTATTAAATTAATTTTATGATGTATTATTTATTTAATGTATTATTGGTACAAAATGCAATGAGTTTTTTAGCACCTTCTATGATTTTAGAAATCGATTAATCATTAATAATACATTAAAATAATTAATTATTATTATTATTAATTTAATTTTATGATGTAAATGTATTAAATGTATTATTGGTACATAATGCATTGAGCTTTTTAGCACCTTCTGTGAATTTAGAAATCGATTAATCATTAATAATACATTAAAATAATTAATTACTATTATTATTAATTTAATTTTATGATGTATTATTTATTAAATGTATTATTGGTACATAATGCAATGAGCTTTTTAGCACCTTCTGTGATTTTAGAAATCGATTAATCATTAATAATACATTCAATAAATAAATACATTAAATTGATTAATGATTAATCGTTATATAAAATCACAGAAGACGATAAAAAGCTCATTGCATACCGATCACAACCATGAGTTGCAAATTTTTTAGAAACTAGCTAATACCCAGCACGTTGCTGCTTGCGAAAAAAATAATATTGAGTTTCAATCCATCAATAATTTGGCAATGTTTTAACGAAAAAGGATCTACGGTACGATAGAATATAAAAATACGAACGAACAAATATGCATTTTAATAAATTAGAATACATTGAATCCAGAAATCGATTAACACATTTAAATCGATTTTAATCGACACATTTAATCTTCAGAAACATAAAATACCAATGTTAAAAATTCAGCTAATTAAAAGTTTGCAGCAGAAGTTGAAAATTTTTCGGATCAGGACTGAAAGGACTAACTCCATTAAATCTCAGTCAGTGCAGTGTAAGATGAATTAGTTTTGTCTACGGGACGATGAAAAGAAACTTCTGATTAAAAGAACACGCCTTTAATAAATACGCTTTACAGTCATTCATCTTAGTTCTGATTACTGGAAAAATATGAAATATTTTAAATGGGAAAAATATGAAATCTTTTAAACGTTTCTCGTTTTCAGTAAAATATTCATTATTTTATTTAGTACTTGCTGGCACCCGGCGCGTTGCTGCCACAGAAGAAATGATCACGGAAATATCGTTTGGAATTTGAAATAGATATCTCGTTTGATTAAGAATGATATTTATTTTCTTTTTATTTTCTTTCATTTATTTATTTTCTTTTTATTTTCTTTCATTTATTTATTTTCTTTTATTTTATTATTTTCTTTTATTTATTTATTTATTTTATTTATTATTTATTTCTTATATTTATTTTCTTTCAATGAATGCATTCATTGAAATTGAAGGATATATAAAGGAGATGCTTAAATAACATTCTATTTTTATTATTATAGTCTACAAAAAATATTCGTTTTCATGTATTAGATCTGTGTATTCTTTTAAAATTGTAAAACTTGGTGTTCTTTCAGAATGGTAATAAAAGAAACTGGTGATTCGTTTAATATTCGTTCAGAATTCTCCAGTTTAAAACTGGTTAAATATAGAATATGTATTTATACAATAAAATCTTTAATATGGTTGAAAAGATTATTTTTTGAAAACTGAGACGGTGCAAAATTATTTGTACTATAATATTTTCAGAAGTTACTGAAAAAAACGCTCCAATTTTATTAAATACTTAGTTAAAATTTCAGGCCTGTAGAATTGGTTCCCTTAAAACTTTCTCGCACATTCTCTAATGAAACTATTTCCTCAGAGACAGACTTACATTGCATTTACATACAATTTCTCCGGAATATTAACGTCTAGTTTGAAATTAGCATCTTTACTGAATCTGTTGTGTCTCCTTGGCGAGATTTTTGGCGGTTAATCTATGGTTGATAGATGAGATAAATAGATATGAAAATATTTATCATACTTAAGATGATTGAATTATATATGTAACAGTAACTGCAAGTAAGAAGTATCCGAAGTTTTATTTGAATGAGCAGTACGGCCTTCGCATAAAAGACATACAGACAAGCATTCATTTTTATTTATATAAACAAAAATATCCTTTGTCCAATTTTTCTTTTGCAGTTTTATGACAAATTGTTCCAATTTTGGGATCTTTGATATGTACAACCAGTGAAAGTGGTTACTTCAAAAGATTTTTGCATATTCTTTAAATTATTAATATATATTCTCTAAACTATCTATATCTTTCCCCAAAATATATTAACCTAGAACAACTTGAAGAAGAACAAACTTGGAACTTTACAATCTATACAAAGAACCTGACATAATAAAATTTATCTCAATCCAAAGACTAAAATGGGCAGGACACTTGATTAGAATGAAAGATAACCGAACCACCAAAAAGATCTTCGACGCTAAACCATCTGGAACCCGCAAAAGGGGTAGACCGAGGATCCGGTGGATCGAGTGTCTAGAAACAGATCTAAAAGTTCTGAGTTTTTAACTGGCGAAGTCTATCCAAGAAGCGGGCAGCCTGGAATTCGATTCTGCGGAAGGCCATGGCCCACCCTGGGCTGAAGGGTCACTGAAGAAGAAGAACAACAACTTGACTTGTATGGCTTTCAAAAATTATGAAATATTGATTTTAGACATGAAGTCTTACTGAATTTATCGTGTTATCTTTACTGAGATTTTTTTGCGATTAATTCCAGGCATGTAATTAAAAGTATCCGAAAACTAAATTCTCTCTCAAGACATTTTCAACAAGCGAAGCAAAATTTTGATACTAAACTACAATTGTGATCCTAAAATCATATATCAGTTTGATACGTTTAATTCATTGCACTTTTGAGTTATCACTTTCATATGTTTTTGAAATTACATTCCAATAGACTCAAAATTTGTTAGGTACTTAAACTATAGGTATTAAATATGTCTACCGAATTTTGTCTGTCTTCACCTTTTCGTTTTATTTTTATCGTATTAGCAGCCGGGCAGATAGACTTGTGGTGGTAGCGTAATAAGCCAGTAATATCCACTGGATACCAGTGATCACTTTTGTCTAAAGATTATGTTACACGGCTGCAATCCATAAAGTCCCAGGTTCTCTTCTGACTCCATCCCTCTTACCACAGACATCTTTGGAACAGATCGTTCTCCCTCTGGTGTGGTGTGGAAGTTTGGAGAAGAGGGTGCAAGATCAGGTGTAGTCCTCGTCATCTGACCGCGTTTCAAAGTGACGAGGTCCGTCACAAAATAGCGCTAGTGTTGCTTTACATCGGGACGTTAAATTAACTAAAACTAAACTTAACTCAGGTTTGATAAATTACGGTATCAACACTTCAAATAGACGATATTATAACTGTTTCAACGCGAAATCAGGGCCAGGAGATTCTCAGGTAGAGAAGGATATTCTTAAATACACTGATGGAAAAAAATGCCAACACTAGGAAGGAGCTGTGCTAGATAAACGAAATTTGGTAGGCGTGTTTATACATCTGAAAAATGACGTCGATTCAGATTTCGAGCTACGCGCGTAAGTGTGGCGCTAGTAGCGACACTATAAACATGCAAATGAGGTTTGCTTTAAATAAGCGTTGTAAGGCTCGTGATGGTTATTTACAGTTGAGATTTGACATAGTGGGTTAATGTTAGTCAAGGATGCCTCTGATAAGACGAAGAAGCCCTTATCAACAACTCACTGAGTTTCAACGAGGTCGTGTTGTAGAGCTACGAGAAGGTGGGTTTTCTTTCCGCGATATTGCTGAAAGACATGGCAGGAATGTATCCACTGAGCATGAGTATTGGCGGCAGTGGTCAAGGGAAGGTACTGCCTCAAGAAGACCAGGTTCCGGGCGGCCACGTGGTACTACTGAGAGGGAAGACCGTCGTATTCGGCGTATGGCTGTGGCTAATCGTACTGCGTCTGCAGCTGAAATTCGAGCTGCAGTTGGCACCACAGTGCACAACGAACTGTTACAAATCGGTTACTTCAAGGACAGCTCCGAGCCAGACGCCCTGTACAGTGCATTCCACTGACTCCAAACCACTGCCGTTTGCGACGTGAGTGGTGTCAAGCTAGAGCTCATTGGAGGACGGAGTGGAGATCTGTTGTGTTTTCTGATGAAAGCCGGTTCTGCCTTGGTCGCAGTGATAGCTTTTTGTTGGTTAGGAGGAGGCCAGGTGAACGCCTGCTAGTGACCTGTCTGCAGCCACACAGGGCGTACTCCTGGAGTTATGGTTTGGGGAGCAATTTCGTATGACAGCAGGAGCACTCTCGTGGTTATCCCACGCACCCTGACTGCAAATTTGTACGTCAGTCTAGTGATACAACCTGTTGTGCTGCTATTCATGAACAGCATTCAAGGGGGTGTTTTCCAACAGGATAACGCTCATCCTCATACCGCTGTTGTAACCCAACATGCTCTACAGAGTGTCGACATGTTACCTTGGCCTGCTAGATCACCAGATCCTTCTCCAATCGAGCACGTGTGGGACATCATTGGACGACAACTCCAGCGTCATCCACAACCAGCATTAACCGTCCCTGCACTGACCGCCCAAGTGCAACAGGCATGGAACTCCATCCCACAAACTGAAATCCGACACCTGTACGACACAATGCATGCACGTTTGCATGCTTGCATTCAAAATTCTAGCGGTTACACCGGTTACTAATGTACCAACATTTCACATTTGAAATGGCTCTTCTCGCCAATGGCTCTACCTGTGATCTTGAAAGTTTAATCAATTAAATATGTTACCTAGACAAATGTATTCCTGAAATTTCATTACTGTACAATGATTTTTTCTTGGTGTTGGGATTTTTTTCCCATCAGTGTATTTCAATATTGTCTTATATCCCAGACGATTTACAAAAAACCAGCAGTACCCGCACTGCGTTGCCCGTGGTATAGCATCCGAGAAGAAAAATGGGCTTTGAACTTTGAATCTAGCTTCAATCCGATATGATATGTTTGCTAGGCAACATCAAATAAACATAAGATATATTTAGAAAGGATCAAAAATAGCTACAAAACAATTTTTCATTGAACGAAGCTTTTTGGTTGCTTGGTTGAATTTGGATTTCTGGCTCAAGATTCTGATATAGAATATGCTGCGCCGACACAGCGTAAAATTTCCCCAGTTTAGATTTTTTTTAAAGTTTAACGTTGCATAAAATGCAACTGTCTGTGTTCGAACTAGTCAAGTATTAAAAAAGGGAGAAAGTTATTAAAACTAGAATTTAAATTTCATGGGGAGAAAAACCCACATCTTTAATTTACGAGAAATTGTTTGGATGATGTGTCTCACCCAATAAAAAAAATCTAAGGTAAATTTTTTGGATTTAAAATGGTTACATCGAAGCTTTTTGGCATTTAATGTGTTCCGTTTAAGGATCCTTCTTTTGGGCATCATGAGATTTGAATCGCTGTTTAAAATCAGACGCAAAGGAACGTATCGCGTATGCATATACCACATCTCTTGCTATTTGCACATGCGCACTTTGAGGTTTTCGAGCATGCGAGGAATAATTAAAATCGCAATTATAAAACTTCCTTTTCATTTTTTTACGATAATGAATTAAAAACCCCCTCAATCTCACCCCCCAGTATCGAGTTTTTGCGGTTAAAACATGCAGACACTTTTAGGGAATTTCATTTTACATATAGATATAGATATAAATATAGATATGAATAAGAAGAAGTATAAAACTCAATGAGAACCGCGGTCGTCTGGTTGGTAGAGCGTCAGTCTCGTCACCGAAAGGTAGCGAGTTCTGTCCTTGTCTCGGCCAAAGACCGCCGTGTTGGCTAATGGCAGTTGGGGCACGTTGACTGCAAAGTCCTCCAAGTTCCCATCACAAATGTTATATCTGGGAGTACTGAGTCGGTATCTGATTTGGGTCTCAATTCTGACTTGCGGATGGATGAATGAGTTCGACCTCCCCCTACAAAGGGTTGTGTGTTCGAACAAAGTCGTCCTTTCACCTAAACGGTGCTCGTTCGCAACGAAAGGCGCACACCTCTGCCTTCATTCGAAAGAGCTCCGCTCATTCGGGCTTGGTATGACCGAGTGACCGATCCGACCGGATAAAATTCAATGCAATGTCTGAAACTAAAATCCCTGATTTGACTCAAATTTTTGATAAAATTATTGAGAGAGATTCCACTCGTGTGCACCGTTATGTAATCCTAACCGCATGGACATTAAAGAATTAATTATCGAACTTTTATCTACAAATAAAGCTCAGTGCCATTTTTAAATCATTCTTATTACTGCAAATAAATAATATCATCTTTACACCTACATTTTCAATTTTTAAATTTAATCATTAATTATACCCTTCATTTGTTTTTTTCATGTTCAGAGAACTTTTCAAAGTCGGTATGACACGCTGAGAAAATAATTAATTTTAAGTTAAGTACTACATTAAAAATAAGAAAAACATTAACTAAAATTTATTTATTATCTTAATTTAAATTAATTACACCCTTCGCTGGTCTTTTTAATATTTTGTCAGGGTTGTCCTAACTTCCCTGATTAAGAGACGTAGCATTTGAAATCAAATACTTAATTAAAAATAAGAAATATTTTAATTTAATAGTTTTCCTTCAAAGCAAATGCCTGATAACTTTTTTTGGAAAATTGTTACATTATTGAAAAGTATAAAAATTCATTTATCATCACAACGAGGTGGAAAACAATTAATTTCCGCTTCTGTACTATGGTAGTAAGTCTTTTTTTTTTTGGTTTTCAGTTATATTAATGTCCCGTTTTTATAGAGCAACACAAGGGCTATTTTGGGAATAACCTCGTCATTTTAAACCACGACCAGATAATGAGGACGACACCTGAACTGGCACTCCTCTCTCTAAATCACACCACACCAAAAGGAGGACGTTTGACCCCTATGGATTTAACATGCACCAGACCCGCTCACATGACGGTTTTTCGCTGGAATCGGGTCTCGAACCTAAAAACCTCCGATTCCGAAGCCAAGACCTTACCACCAGGCCATTGCGGTCTGGTGGTAAGTCATATCACACACTCACCGACCCGCTCGAAGGCACACAGATAAATAATACTGAATGACCGGACTGCCACTACAGCAACACTAGCGGGAACTATGGTTGGGACCTAAGGGCCATTACCGGCCATGGTGCAACCCTCCCCGTAGGAAGTACTTTCCGTTATCGATGGGAGGAGCCAGATCATACGTAGGAAGTACGTCCCATCATAGATGGGAGGAGCCAGATCGGACGTTGTATGTACGTCCCATCATCGATGAGAGAAGCGAGATCAGACGTAGGAAGTACGTTCCGTCATCGATGAGAGGAGCCTGATCGGACGTAAGAAGTACGTTCCGTCATCGATGGGAGAGTTATAACTCTACTTTTCTGCCTATTCTTCAGGGTGAAGAAAACCAACCACCATGCCGGAAGCTTTTCATCTCCATTTCGGTTAAGCAGATGACGGGCAATTCTTCCAAACGCATGCTCTGATGAAAACACATGCCAGTGGTTGTTGTGTTATCACAAGGTAATATTCTATTGCGCTATTAGCGCAACTATGACTGTGCTTACTGAGCAGAGAATAGCTCTAAAAAACCGGTGGTGATGGTGCCCTGGTGGTAAGGTCTGGACTTTGGATTCGGAGGGATGCAGGTTCGAAGCCCGAGTCCGCTGAAAAACCACCGTGTAAACAGTTTGGTGCAGTTTGAGCGAAAAGTCCTCCCACTGGCGTGGTGTGGAAATTTTGGAAAGGGGATTGCAAGCTCAGGTGTCATCCTCGTCATCTGACCGTGGTTCAAAATGACGAGGTCCGTCCCAAACAGCCCTAGTGCTGCTTCAAAACGGGACATTAATATAACGAAGCTAAACTTGGTTTAGTTTAGTTTAGTTGTATTAACGTCCCGTTTTAAAGCAACACGAGGGCTATTTTGGGACGGACCTCGTAATTTTGAACCACGGTCAGATGACGAGGACGACACCTGAAGTGGCACCCCCCTCTCCACACCACACCACACCAGCGGGAGGACTTTGGCCTGACAGATTTAACGTGCAAGAGGCCCCCTCACACGACGGATCTTCGGTGGAATCGAGTCTCAAACCTGAAACCCTCCGGTTCCGAAGCCGAGACCTTACCACCAGGCCACCGCGGCCCCAGCTAAACTTGGATAAAAGGGCGAAGGCTTTTCATGGAATTGGTAAAAAAAAAAGCAGTTACTAAATACAGATCTTGGCTTGGATCAAGAATCTTCACTGAACATGCTGTGTGAATACGAAATTTGAACGCATTTTTTTTTTAATCAGTTGAAACCGAAATTTCATACTTAACCACAATTTTAGTCTAAAGTAAACATTGGTCAATTTCATCTTCAATGCACGATTCCACCAAAGAACCGTCGCTTGAGAGAGTCTCTTGCACGTTAAATCTGTCAGCCAAGCGTCCTCCCGCTGGTGTGGACAGGGGGGTGCCAGTTCAGGTGTCGTCCTCGTCATCTGAGATTGATTCAAAATGATGAGGTCCGTCCCAAAATAGTCCTAGTGCTGCTTCAAAAACGGGACGTCATTATAATCAAACCAAACCGAAGAAAAGTCTACAAGGCAAAGGAAAAAGGCTTTGTTGACAATAGACTCAGGATGCAGATGGTAATTAAGAGACATATGAGTCTGTAACTTCTCTACCTAATCACCGAACCGGTTCAGGCATTTATGACACCGCTGGATCAATTTGTTTAGACCGTCTTGGCTCGCGTCTAGAGGCTATTCACGGCACTTTTCTGAACATCACCATTCCATATCAACCTTGTTTCGGACAACTGTTTCTTCAAGGAAATGGTCTCTGGGAGCCAAATCGGGGTTTTATGAGGGAGTCTAAAGACCACCCACCTAAACGTTTCCAGCAATCTTACTGCCCACATCAAAAAAATGTAACCATTTCGCCATCTGTTTTCTTCTTATTGTTTCGCCCCCAGTACACTTCTACGATTCGTCCTCGCCATCTAACAGTGGTTAAACCTGACGAGGTCCGCCCCAAAATAGCCTTAGTATTGCCTCAAAAAGGGACGTTAATATAACTAAACTAAACTAATCTCTAAAAATCCGAAAACTCTAAAATACAGCGGAAAGTTCAATCCATTGCGTTTATTTTTCAGACCATCCATTTTTAAAATAATTGTTGTTGTTGCAATGCCACTTGGTCAAACCAAGCCGAATTAGCAGAGCTGTTTTGATTAAGGCAGAGGTGTGCGCCTTTCGTTGTGAATGAGCACTGTTCAGGTGAAAGGACGACTCTGCTCGAACACACACGACACAACCCTTTTTTCAGGGGGTGGCCGAATTCATTCATACACTCATTCATCCATCCGCAAGTCAGAATTTAGATCCAAATCAGAGACCGACTCATCCCCGATTCAGTACCCCCAGAGGTATCGTTTTGTTATGGGAACTTGGAGAACTTTGCTGTCACGACCTACTGAACGTGCCCCAACTACCATGAGCCAACACGGAGGTCTTTGACTGAGACGAGGACAGAACCCGCGACCTTTCGGTGACGAGACTGACGCTCTACCAACCAGGCTACCGCGGCCCACTTTTTAAAATAATTGGTAACACGTTCAAACAACAGTAATTAGGTTACAGTTAATAAAACTAATCTATATAAATAAAAATGAATGTTTTTCATATGTCTCTTATGCGAAGACCGTGCCGCTCATCCGATTCCAATAAAATTTCGACTCCTTATTACTTGCAGTTAAAGGATGGCTACATGCATAGTAAATCATCTGTTGTTGTTGCTTTCAATAGCAATTACCATTGACGATCCCGCTGATCTTTAAATTAGAGTCCCTTGTTTTTCAATAGCGCCAACTAGAGCCAAGAGTAAAACTTAGCTATTTCTTGCCTCAAAGTCGTTTGCACAGCCCCTTTTTACAGGGTGGCACATTCACTCTACTCATAGATATAACACAGAATAACAGCCATGCCCCAACCAGGATTCAAACCCGGAACGCCCAGAACACTATGAAGACACGCTACCTCTAAGCCAGGATGTCGGCTTATAAAATCATCTAAAGTATAAAAAATATTTTCGGATCTATTTATCGCATCTATTAACCATGGATTAACCACCAAAAAAATCTCCGCGGAGACACAGCAGATTTAGTAAAGATGCTTTAGATAAAAACAGTAGAAGATTCCTATGCGCCAGCACGATATTAAATACACGCTTTTGAATATTCAGAAAAAATTGCCCGGTAGATAGAACTCGTGAAACACAGGAAATAGAGTGAAATCAATTTATTAGCTCAGCTCTGAACTAAGAACACTGTGACTGAGAGATCTTCAGCTTTTATACGAGTAGGGAAAGTTCCAGAATGCCTTTCTGGAGTCAGTAAGAAAAGTCCAGAGCACTTATCTGCAAATTAAAGAAAGATCCAAAATAATCAAGGAAAAACAAATTTTAAGTCTACTCAGATTCGAACATATGATCTTCTGACTTTGGGTCCAGCATCATAACCATTCCGCTATGCAGTGTCTGCAATGTTTCGTTTCAATGCGGCAATATATATGTAGGAATAGATGGGACAAAATTCCCAATCAATTTAGTCAGTCTCTTTTAAATCAGTGTGTAGGGTTACTGATCAAAGCGAAGAAGCTTTTAAATAAAAACAATAAATTTATTCACAGCAAAGAATATTTAAAAGAAAAGACATCAACAATTGGGATGGGACAGGTTATTTACATTTGAGATAAAGGTATAACATTTAGATGACACCAAGGGTGAAGTCTAACTAAATGCCCCATGGCAAAACTATGTTCCACCGTAAACGTAGCGTATTAAACAACCATGATATCGAAACGAATGACCCACTCTCTGCGTGTTTCTGTCGAGCGAATGCCCACAGCTCGCTTTTCTAAAACTTAACGTCACGTGTCTTAGGCTTTGGACCTATGATGTTCAGTACAACCCACGGCGCCATCTATTACAATGAAATAAAACTAAATGTGGAATGATAATGGCCGCAAATTAAATCTCTACATATATAGATTTTTTTAAAAAAAATTAACGGAATAAAATATATTTCAGCTTAAAGGTTCTGTGAAATCAACTCTTAAATGCCATTCTAAAGTATTTTTCAGAGAAATTTTTGGTAAAATTCATTCAATGGTTTAAGTTCTCATGAAAACTCACTATTAAATACAGAGCAAAAACTTTCTCATACAAACATAGATTCGAGTTTTATTCGCAATAAAATTTTGCCTAACATATCATCAATAGGCTTAAATTTAAAACCAATCCGTATACAATGAATCAAAAGTACAACCAAAGTGTGAAACACAAGCCAAACACTTCAAAACGTTCTCCACAATCATCCATTTCCCAAATCAATATCATGAAAATAAAATATTAACTTTAAAGCAGAGAGATTCAGAATATTTTGGCTGGTATACTAAAACATGAATAATCATTACATGAAGGATCATAACTTATATCAGATACAAACAGTAAAACATTTGAATATATGATACAATGTATAAACTAAAAAGTATTGAAAGAAAAATAAGTGAAAATGCAAATTAGTTTTTAATATTTCAATATTATGAAATAACTGTACAACATCTTTAATGCCGATTGCGATTTGTTTCAAATTTATCTTCACATAAGTTTAATTTTTGGAAGTAAATGAGATTGGGTTATATTAATAAGCGAAATAATAAAATTTATCAGGTTGGTTTATTTTCAATGAATTTAAAATTTTTGAATTTATTCTTTGTCTTTTATATGAGTTCCTACATTAAATAAATGAAATAACAAAAAAATTCATATTGCATACGAATTTTTATAAGTTGAAAACGAATTCAATCATTAAATGACGGTAACATCATTAGATACAAACATGATTATTTTTAATATCCATGATGAATATCCGTTTCAAATAAATGAATATATTTCTAAATCATTTACCATATTGCAAAAAAAAAAAATAGTATTCTGTAAAATTTCATATTGCATACAAACTTCAATAAGTTGAAAACGAATTCAATCATTAAATGGCTGTCACATCGGATACAAACATGATTATTTTTAATTTGCAAATACATGTTTCAAACAAATTAAGATATTTCTGAACCAATTTCCATATTATGAGTGTTTGCGAAAGAACTAGCTATTTTCTCTTTTTAACACGCTTCAACTTATGAATATTTTGGCATCGCTTCACGAGAAAAATTTCCGCATGAAGTTCGTTTTAAAGTTGTAAAACTGGGCCTCTTCTTTGAAAGACTAGTGGATAGACGAGATTCTAGCAGAGCCACTAATGAGATGTTTATTCGAACGAGATTTTTCCCTTTCTCGAAAACTGTGCAGGGTCTCGTTAAATCCGTGAAGAGATCCAGTTTCGTATTCATTCAGCGGGTTCCAAACTGGAGTTGTTGTTTTTTTAGTTATGCGGTGGAGGATGAGAGCAAATTTTGTGCCCTTTTGTTCCAAAAGAAAACAAAGATCTTCACTTCGGGTGAAACTCGTGCCAAAAGAAAATAACTACGTAGGAATGTGAAGATTTCACAGCTAGTTTGTTTCTTGTCGAACGCGCTGATTTGAATTATTCATACTCAAGTTTTCAAAAATATGAGTCACTAATATGTGAAAGTTTCGTAAATGAATGAACTGTAATTTTTTTAATTACATTTATTCATTTTGTAAATGAATAAAATGTAATTTTTTTCTAATTACATTTATTCGTTTTGTAAATGAATAAAATGCATTTTAATGTATTTTTTTCTAATTACATTTTATTCATTTTGTAAATGAATAAAATGTAATTTTATTCATTAAATTAAATTGAATTAATCAAATGTAATTTAATTAATAATAAATAATAATTGATTTTATGAATAAAATTTAAATTACATTTAAAGAATAAAATGTTTTAGAATTAATGATAAATAATAATTGATTTGACGAATAAAATGTAAATTACATTTAATGAATGAAATGTAATTGAATTAATAATAAATAATAATTGATTCTATGAATAAAATGCAAATTACATTTAATGAATGAAATGTAATTGAAT
>JAPMOQ010023240.1:142199-155831 GCA_026543055.1 Argiope trifasciata
GACCATGGTGGGTTCTTTTTCTTTCACACGCTCCATAATTGCCAATTAAAGACTTGTCTTCTCAATGGCTACGTTCTATGGCGATGTAATTGCTTACAGATGGCAGGTGGAGAACCCTCCTTCTAATAACGGACATCTGGCCCTTTAAAGGGATTCCAAATAAAGGACCACTCGTGCACTAATCGTGTCTGCGACACAGATGTGAAGCCTGCTTTGCTTCCCGTTGTGAACATTCCTGCTGTCAACTGTAAACCAGTGAAGTTTTTGCTGAATGACGATTGGAGAATCGGCAGCTCAAATGCTCCAATGTGGATGAGAGGCGGAGTTCAAGAAAGAGAGAAGAGACGTGGAGTTTTTTTGGTGAAGAGGTCGAGAGGAGATCGGTGAAAACCAAGTTTTCGAGAGAAGATTCCCTCCGTAGGAATTCGGTGGATTCCTGGAGCTAACCCTGGTACCAGCGCGAAACTTAGACAGCTGGTTAGCTGTTTTCGTGAGCTTTTCTGAAATATCTCACAGGAACTATCCTTGTGGTGTTCCACATGGACTTTTCAGTTAACCTAGATGATAAATAGATTTTTTCTGTTAATTAAAGCTGTAAATCAAGTAATTTGATTAAAACGCTATCCTTTATTTGATCGGAGCAGATCGAGTCATTACAGCATGTTCATAATAGTTCGTGTTATGTTTTCCTTTAAAAATAATAAGTTCGAGACTCCAACGAGATAAACCTTCGATTTCAGCGATTGCAGTCGCAACATCTGTGATCGTATCCTCTGATACCGGTTTTATTCTCAATCCGGCCAGGTTTCGAGAAAACCTGTTTTATGTTTTTGTTTTTTTGTTTTGTTTTTTTTTTTTTTTTTCAAATTTTTCAATTATTGCTTTCACTGCCTTCATTGATAGAGTTCCTTTCCGTTAATGGTTTCGACTTGTAACTTATTGTGGAATATTGTTTAATATCATATAATCTCGCACAATATTGTACAATATTGAGTATCATATTGTGCTACCTGGGAGCCAAGTCGAATGCCGGTCATCTGTCGACCCCTAATGGCGTTGTCTTAAGAAAGACGTAACTCACCGTCTTCTGGGGGAATTCATTTAACTATGCATCGTTTAAATCAGTGATTCCCAAAGTGGTCTATATCGACCCCTAGGGGTCTATGACAACCTGCAAGGGGTCTACGTCAGCGAAAAAAAAATTTGGGGGTCCATGAAATGAAAATGGGGATCCAAGATAGTAAATCTCAACACATACACTGATAGTACCTATTTACTCAGAACTAAGTACAAACGAAGAACTTAAGGTTCAGTTTAAAAACGGATATCAGCAATTCTGGCTTCTTTGCAACATACCCGTTACTTATCCCGTATTATGGAATATAGCGAGGAAATTTTTAATCTCCTTTCCATCGTCAAACCTAGTGGAAAAGGGGTTTAGCGCTGTTACTAATCTCTTAACGAATAAAAGAAACAGACTGGACATCATTAGCCGAGGAGATTTAAGATTAACCCTTACAAAATTGCCGCCAAATGTTGATAATTTATTGTTAAAGTATCAGGCTCATCCTTCTCATTAAAAATATTGACTTTTTGCTTATGTTAGTTTATTTTATGTTTATTTCATGTTACATAGATTTTACATAACAGATACGAAATTTTATTTTGAGTAGTATAAATTTAAATTCAATTAATAAATGTATAAATTAACATGTGTTTTTACTTTAAGTTTTTAACAGTAAACTTCACTACAGTTAGAAATTTACAGGAAATCAATATCAGGTAAGTAGGGGGTCTATTCAATACGGAAAAACATGGCAAGGGGTCTACGACACAAAAAAGTTTGGGAAACTCTGGTTTAAATCTATTTCGAACAGCGGTGGAATATAAATAGTTTATCCTTTCATTGATGTACGATTAAAATGCATGAGACCAATGGCGACTCTTTTAATGAATCGCAAACTAAAAATCCAAATGAAGGTTTCTGGAAATTTAATGAACATATTGGGCCAACACTCTACACAATTAACTCGGAGCGATAAATTTCCTTCTGTGTCATCTCGATTTCCATTACGAACTCGACACGAACGAATTTATATTTTCAAAGGCGTTAACCGCAATAATTACTAACACAACTCATTCGCTAAACGTCGTCTCCGAAAACTGGCACTGAATTAGAATCGAGCCTTCTTCAAATAAAGACTAATAGATGGGCGATGGTTGCGCCCCCTGGGGAGACACCGGAGCACTTCGCAGGGCTGGGAGCTGAAATCTGTCTCTGTTTAGGCATCATTTCCTTTCCTGCGAAACGAGGTTTCATCATTTCTGTTTAGCCGAATTTCTGAAGTGTCGCCGCTTTGTGAGAGCGCTCGAGAGATCTCATTGTGAGAGTTTCAAATCACTTAACCGTCTATTTGCGAATATAAATCTGTTCTTTGTTTCGTTTCTAGGCCTCTTCAATAACCGCTGGATTCATTTTTCCGAATCGTGTCTCATAATGAGCCGCTTAGCTGGCGAATGAATGAGAGAGTCACTGCGTTTCGGGAGATTTCAATTTTTAAAGATGGAGTGAAATAATGATTAGGAAGATTTAATTCATCCCACCTCAGTTGTAGTTTATATGTGAGAGATTTAAATAAAAACGCGTATACTAGCGATTGGCGTAAGCAAAAATAGAACTCAGAACCTCGTGGTTTGTAGCCAGATAATATGACCACAAGACAAAAATGACCACTCAACCCTGAGTTGTTGTCTGGCTTATAAAATGCCCACAACAATAAACTCCCCTCCAGTGAGTCGAAAGTGAGACGATTGATATATTTGTTGTTGTTTAGTGGTGAGATATGGGCTGTTGAATTTAATGCGCTTTACCCATTTTTATTGGCTGATTATTTATCAGCTTCGTTTTTTTATTTATTGTTTGATTACTTATCGCTATTTATTTACATTTATTGGTTGATTATTGTGAAATAACGGTAAAAATACATATGTATGCATGTTTTTAGCCACTACATCTTGGCATCTCAAACTTTTTCTTACATTTTGGTTCATTTTATTCATCTTTATACTCTATAACTTGTGTACAAAATAAAATAGGATTGCTGCATTGGAATTTTGTGTAGAGTGTTAACCATTTTTTTATTTCATTAAAATTTACTACATATTTTCCTGTTTCTCAAAATATATTTTCAAATATTTTTTTTATTTATTGTATTTTATATTATAAGTGACAATACATCTAAAAACCATAATTTTTAATAGTTTTTTTTAAATACAACTTTTCAAAAGTTTTCCTTGGAACGTAGTCGGGTACCTTAAGAAAGAAATGTTTCTCAACAAAAGAAATCAGGAAACCCACTATACAGGAACCAAAATGAATGCCTAATCCAAATGAACCATTTACCTCTTATGATTCTAATGACCCTCTTGATCTACTCACCATGCCTTTAGAGAAGTGGAAAAAAATCCATTTTCAGCGTGTCTCATTAGCACAGGGAAGGCCCTCTGGGGGGTGCTATGCACCCAGGCCCCATGACTGACGGGGCCCCCATCATGATTAATAATTAAAACAATAATGTTCTGAACAATAATAATGTGACACGTACTAAAAGTCTGCAAGCTTGTTTCCATGCGGCTGGCCGAGCATCGACTGATGCCTTTATTAGGCAATGATCGCAGTGATATCTAGAAAAAGGCGGGAAAATTTCATTTATGAATAAGGAAATCCGCTTCAGACATGTTAAGACAGAGCGAAGTGCCCGGCACACAGAAGTCGAGACTGAGGCTGGGTTCAAATGGATTTGTAAATCATCAGCTATCTATTTTTCCCTATATCTGATGTAATATTTTTTACAAACCTTTACATTGCCAGTTACTAACTATAATAAATGCTGAACCTACTTTCATCAAATTAAAATTGAATAAATTATTGTCTTCTGTCAAGCATATGCTTATAATTATAAAACGCTCTTACTATACTAGAACAAGAAATCGGAAAAATCTTCATTTTCCTGGAGTAATGAATAGAAAAACGAAATCACGCATAATTAAATAAATATGCAAATGTTTGGGTTTTTTTTTTTTACTTTGCTAAACGTTTAGGGCCCTAAATGGTTACTTGCAACCGGCCCCTTCATAGAGAGGGCCGACTGATTATTTGAAATTATTCCTTCGTTATTTAGAAACCTATCGAGGCGATATGTCATTTCAAAGTTTGAATGCAAAGATTTCACATATGTACCAAGCTAATTTCTGAAATATTTATGATACGAAATACACAGATTTCTGAATTTTAAAAAATGGACGGAGATGGAAATGACTCTCGTGAAGAAACGTCGCTGAATTTTTAAACATTAAACATATTCATATCAGCTAGATAATAATACTTGACATATTTTCTACACAAGCAGATATATTTTAAAAATGCGCTATGCTTTAGAATGAGATATTTCCCACGCATTTTCTTGCATGTATCGAAATTTTTGTTTCTTTATCCAATTGTGCAGTAAATCGGTGTTTCTCTCTGTTTCGGCTTCAATATTTTTCCTACATAATAATAAATAACTGCTTTTTCTTCATGAATTATTAACTAAAGAGGTTTATGTGAGGGGAAACATTATGAATATGATTTCAGTTTTATTGAAAGTAGTGAATCATAAGCAGCATTGGCATCTGCTATTTTAAGTTATCTATATAAATAAAAATGAATGTTTGTCTGTATGTCTTTCGCTTTCCTAAACCATTCAGCTGATTGCGATGAAACTTGGTCAACTTATTGTTTACACCTACGGGATGGTTATAGGCATTGTACAATTATTTAAAATTAAAAATAAAAGAATTCGGATCTCAACCGCAGCTATTGACCAAGGATTCATCTCCAAATAACTCGCTGAGGAGACACAATAGATTCAATAGAAATGCTAAATCCAAGTTAAAGGTTCATATTGTATAACTATTGTATACTAATGCCATACAAGTCCTTCTCAGTGGTAACAGCTTTATTAGAGACTAGCCGCCTTTGGCGACCAGCTGGTTTACCATGAGTAATGATTTCTAAACTTTTCCCTTAAATACTTATGTGCCTTCCTCTCTGATTATTCTCTCTTCCTCTATGTGCTGATGATTTCTGGATGTTGTCAGTACCTCGTAAGGTAGCTGTTTTCAGTTACAGCTTCACATTGAGCTGACTAGAGTTTTAAGTTCTTTGTTATTACATGATGCCAGGAAATAATTATGGCCTCAGTTACTTCCCTTTTATTTGATGGTCACCCCGTTTTTTTTTCGACGGTGCCGCAATTTCTCAAGAGGACTGAGGTCGAGATTGTTTCTTGTCCATGATAACAATTCAGTGATCTTTGTACTAAAGCATTCTTTTGATGTTTTTTCTGTATGGCAGGAAGCATCATTATTAAATAGCGACAGCTATATATTTATTAGCAGTACCCACACAGCGTTGCCCGAGGCATAGTATCCAAGAAGCTTTAAACTTTAGAATCCAACCGATATAAAATGGGCTTGTTATGCAACATCAAACAAACATTAAATGCTAGCAGACTTCAGAGAGCAGCGGTTCAGCCATGAGTAATGGGTTCTAAAATTTTCAAATAAATACTTTTGTGCCATGCTCTATTTATAACTTCTCAGCCAAATATATTTAAACTTTGATAGGCACATAACTCATATTATTATATAAGCCTCACAATTATTTGTTCATCGCAGTATACATTTGTCTGATTCGTAATAAGCTGTTATGGAATTGTATTTAAAATATCCCATTTTATATTTGCTCCATAACATTGCGCTTCTTTTTAAACACGTACTGTACATCACACTATCCTCGGTTTAATTTGCAATAAGAGTCAAGTATTCAGTATGAGTTTTTGTCAAAGTGACAGCAATCACTGGTACACTCTTAACGTGCTCTTTCAGGATAAATTCTACTTTCATTTTGTGAGGAATGAATAGTTAGAAAATATGATTATAATATTTTAAAAAATATTCATTAAAAATAGAATCAGAATTTATAAATTAAAACAATGGTAACAATATAAAGAGTCCTTTTTAAGAGGATTAAAAAAAGTTTTACTTTGCAATATTTGCTGAAATTATCGCAGAAAAATTAAAAATATTAGCGTAATTTTAATTCATTAAAGTTCCCCCAAAAAAAAATCCGCATAAGTATACTTTTTCATCCTCCAAAGTAAAAATGAATATACCAAGAACGGTATCTCAAGATCATACCGTCTGTTGTGTAGAGCAGTAACACACACACACATTCATTCATATACGCAAACACATATTCATTTCATTATCAGCCTTGGAGTAATTCTAGACATTGATTGACATGAAATTGGTGGACGAAAAGATTTAAAAGCCCTTTTTAATAGTAATACTCCTTTTTATAAATCAGTTGACTTTAATGATTGATTTAGAAGATTGATTGATGCAACAACTTTTGCTTGGAACATTAGTAAAAATATTTTGTTAAATATGTGTCTCAGGTCAAAGTATGAAAATATCTAACAGTTATTCATCAATTCCTTTTTTGACTCAAGTTACATAAAATGTAATTATTATTTTTTATTGTAATTATTTAGACCAGTACTATGTATGCCTTTTACTAATGATTTACAAATTAGCCATTTGGCCTGAATTTGAAGGCGTAGCTTATCCTGTATCAGTTCAAACATGTTTACCACAAATAAAAGGCGGATTTACTATTAACTTATAAAACAAGACTAAATTCTTAGAATAACGAAATCACCATTTTATTTTATCAAGATGGAATTTTTTACACTGTTGCCAAACACATCAACATAAAATAACTGTTGCCACAAAAATACAATGCCGTTAATAATTATCTTACATTCGGCCATCCTGAAAAAAATGGACGACCCTGTCCATAAAATTACGAAAATGAGGCACATTGTAAATTATTCAAAGTACATAGTCCTGAAGGTATGTTGGCAATTTTTTTATTCTATTTTCTCGTGGAGCATTTGGGAGTTCATTAACCATATCTTCCTCTTCATCATCATAGTCAACGTCAACGATTTCATCTTCATTTACAATGTGAAATAGTTTCATCTGCGATGCATGAGCTGTAGTTGTATAATGCCGTCTTACACGTCCTTGTGCTTTTGTTCTAAAATCTGTGACTTGATATACATCAGATGGAAACACCTTCACAACTACAAGGGGTCCTCTGTATCGAACTTGCGTTTTTGTGCGACTCCCAGGAGTGGTTTCAGGTAACCGTTTTACAACGACAACATCGCCAACAGAATATGTATGTGCATCACAGTGATGCTTATCAAAATTGGACTTCATTTTCTCTTGTGCTTTCAGTATATCGTTTCGTGCTTCTTCTTGCAGTACTCCAGGAGAAACATATTCATCCGACATTGGAAGCAATTCTCTTGGAAAATTATCAAGTTTTCTAGGCTTGTATCCAAATAATAGGTGGAATGGCGCTTTGCCTGTAGATTTGCTGGGCGACCAATTAATGCATCTCTGGATTTCAGGCAACATCTTGTCCCAGTCCCTATGGTTATCTGCATGCACATTTGAGGAAATCATAGGTATAAGCACACGATTTATCCGCTCCACTTGTCCATTAGCAGCTGGTCTTTGCGAGCAGTTCACAGTATGTTTTACGCCATGCTTCATGCAGAATTCTTTAAATGCTGATGATGTGAAACATGAGCCTCGGTCAGTAACGACTCTGATAGGACTTCCAAAGTCATTTATGAATTCTTCAAAGTACTTCAATACACATTTAGTAGAGCAACTAGTACATGCACGTAAACGAACAAATTTTGTCAAATTATCAATTATTACTAATAGTTCAGTATTGCGATTCGAACTAGCGTTAAAGGGTCCCAAAAAGTCCATGTGTACTATTTCAAAGGGTCGTTTACCTGGCGGAATTGGATTGAGTTTACCCTGAACTTTTCCGGCGGGTACTTTCGTAAAAGCACATGTAACGCATTGATTTATATGCTGTTTTACATATTCTGACATTCGAGGAAACCAGAAATGCTGTGTTATAAGTAATTTGACCTTGTCAACTCCAAAATGACCCGAAAAATCGTGAAAGCGTACAACTAAATATTTCCTCATAGATCGTGGCATTACAAACAATTTTTTGCAGACACCGTTGTCAATTTGTAAGCGGTACAGTATTCCGTTTATAAGTTCATATTTACTGACAATATTTTTCTTTTCCGCTTTTTTCTTGGAGCATTTTAATATTTTAATGATATTGTTTAACTCTTCGTCCTGGGACTGAATTAACCCAGATAAGCCTACTGTCCTATATTTAGGACAGTAGAAATAAAAAAAATATCAGAATACCCTCTTTATCTAAGATTATTTAGTCTTATGATTTGCAGTAAGAAACGTGTCAGCTTTATTAGAAAAAATAAAAAGACAGTTATTTTAACAGTTGGTTTAACTTTTTTCAAAATTTTCAGAAAATTTTAGTTTCAGGCTTATCTGGGTTAAAGCTACTTTGTCTTCTTCAGTACTTATATAATAGACACGCGGTTTCTCACTTATATTTAATGGAATACTGGTATCAATTTCGACTAGTTGGTTCGGACATTTCACTATTATATCTAATTGGCTGCATTCAGTGGCTTCTTTAGATTGTTCAGGATCTTCGTTTTCTACTGGTGCGCGACTCAGGGCGTCCACATGGGTCATCTGGTCACCGGATTTATGCTTAACATCGTAATTGAATTCACTTAGCTGTTCTATCCACCTTGCCGTTTGGGGCCTTATATTTTTTTGAGTTTTTAGATATATAATTGCAGAACAATCTGTAATAATAGTAAATCGAAGACCAAGAAGAAGGGATCTAAGGCGACTGAGAGACCAAACAACAGCCAATAGCTCCAATCGGCTCGAATGATAATTTTCTTCATCTGGATTAGTACGTCTGCTTACACAATAGACCAAGCGAAGGGTATTATCTCTGTCTCTCTGAAGTAGCATTCCAGCCAAACCCACGGAGCTTGCATCGGTGTGCAGTTCGGTTTCATCCCGAGGATCAAACAATTTCAAGACTGGTTTGGATACAAGAAGATTACGTAATCTTTCAAAAGAAGTTTGATGTTCATTGGTCCAGACAAATAATTGACCATTCTTTAATAAGCGGGTTAAAGGAGCTGCAATTGACGCATATCCAGCAATGAAGCGACGGAAGAATCCAGTCAATCCTAAAAATCTCTGAACTTCATCCCTTTTTTGGGGAACAGGGAATTCGGCAACAGCAGCAAGTTTTCTGGGTCCAGGTTTGATACCATCCTTGCTGACAACAAATCCTAAATATTCAATCTCTTTTTTAGCAAACTCACACTTTGATAGTTTCAACGTTATCCCTGCATTGCACAATTTTTCGAGCACTGCTCTAAGCATATTGATCATATTTTCAAAGTTAGAGGATCCAAAAAATATGTCATCTATGAAACACGACACACCATTACATAATAAATTGCCTAAAGCTAATGACATACATCGTTGAAACACTGCAGGCCCGTTTGAAAGACCAAAGAATAGTCTAGTGGGTTCATAGTGGCCGTCTGGTGTTGTGAACGCGGCCTTACGAGCTGACTCATCATCCATAGGTATTTGATTAAAACCCTGGCAGGCATCAAGAATGCAAAACAAACTAGAACCAGCAATTCTGTCTAATAAATCATCTATATGTGGTAAAGGGAATTTGTCCTAGACAGTCTGCGCGTTTAATTGTCTGTAGTCAATCACCATTCGATATTCACCAGTTTTCTTCTTTACAAGCAAAACGGGACTGCTATATTCAGATGAACTATCTCGAACAATACCTTGATCTTTCATTTCTAAAATAATGTCTCTTAGAATCTGCCTTTCGTAGTGGGAAGCACGGTATGGAGAACGAGCGACAGGAGTACTACCAGCCTTTTCAACTATTTTCATGACTGTATTGTTGACACATCCCAACTCATTAGGACTTAGAGCGATGCACTTTCTGAATTCATTCAATAGGTCACAGACACGTTGCTTTTGCTCATCCGATGTGTCTGGTCCAATCTTTATGTCATCAATTTTAACTTTTTCTTTGAGATCTCTTTTGGCAATAGCAACTAGATTTTCTTTGTCACCGTTGATATCGGGATATTTAATAGAATCAACATTTTCAGTCGACCAAACACCTCTTAAAATAACTCGATCCTTCTTTAAGCGTAGAGTATTATCGCTGCAGTTAACTATGGGTACTAGTGTTTTACCATCTTGAATTAATAAAGACGAACTTGATTCATTATCAGCGTTATCAAAAGTCATCACTTCGTCATCCGTTGATTTGTTATCTACAACTTCCAACATTTGTATCATATTCGGTTGAACAGTTATTGTTTTTGATGCTCTCAGAATAGCAGTTGCATGGGGTGATTCTTCAACTCCAATGTTCGCTAGACGTCGAAATTCATCCATGTGAAACATTCTAGATTTTCCTTCCCGTCTTATCATCACTAAATTTGGAAAATCTATCAAATCCTTTCCGACAATGACGAATGGCCCTTGAAATGTATCATCATTTACAACGTGCAACTTCACATCCTTTAAAATTAAATTGTCTATAGCCACATTTACTGTACAAATTCCAAGTGATTGTGTTATGCCACCTCCAATTCCTGTTATAGAAATAACATTGTTTTTAGGTTGAACAAGCACATTAATTTGCTTTGCAAATGAGTATTTTATCATTGATATATCAGCCGCTGTGTCTATTAATGCATCTGTATTCATTCCATTTATTGATACGATTTTAAGTGTAACATCTCTATTAGAGCATGATAAGGAGGATAAATTTACTGTGAGATTACTACGTGATTTAGGACATTCCCTAGTTCCATGGCCTTCAGTCCTACATGATGTACAAAACTTAGGTCTTTTAGGTTTTACGCAATCACGTGCCAAATGACCTTTTTCGTAACAATTATAACACGTAATTGGCTCCATCATTCGATAATTAGTAGCAGAACGATTATTTATTTTGGTATTATATTGACCACCAATATTCTTATTATTTATGTATAGACCAGATAGCTCAATGTGTTCGTCAATTTTATCAGCCAAGCTCGTTGGCGACTTCAACAGTGACCATTCACTGATATAATATTCTTGCACTGTTAAAGGTGCGTCTTGCTTCATTCTATCTGATATTATTAAGTCCTTTAAATTTTCAAAAGTTTTTACATTTAACCCATTTATCCACCCATTGAAATAAGTTTCTAATTCATAGTAGTATTCTCGCCACGTACCTCCAGGTTTAATTTTATGCGAGTAGAACAATTGGCGAAATTTTTCAGCACTTAGCTTGAAACGCTTAAGTAGCAGTTCTTTCATATAAGAATAGTTTTCAGCCAATTCTTCAGGTTCTCTTATAATTATGTCGACTATTTCACTAGGAAGAACACTAGTCAAACACGCCATCCATAGAGAGGTTTCCATATTTACCCTCTTCATTACTCTCTCAAAATGTACTAAATATAATCCAATGTCGTCATATTTCAAATCAAAATTTCTTACCTGAGTCTTCCAGTCTATTTTCGGGCTGATTTCCACATTGGGCGCGTTTTGAGCAATTGGCGATAACGATTTGGCTTCAATTTCCAGCTTCTTTATCGCCAAATCATGTTCTCGCATAGCATTTATTTCTGCAAGTTCAAATTCTTCTTTACGTTTTAGAGCAGCTTCCTCTGCTTTTCGATCGGCATTTATGTTACCGATTATTCCATGTATTATATCTTCATCATAATTCCTACTTTTCTTGATCAAACTTATCAATTCCACGACTTTATTATTTTCTCCGATTTCCTCTCCAAGTTCCACTGCAACGAGTTCTAAATCCTTTTTTCGTAATCTCGCAAGTAAAGACATCTTTCTAAAACTATACAATTATCCACTTCTTATCCCACTTCTGAATTATTAACTTATAAAACAAGACTAAATTCTTAGAATAACGAAATCACCATTTTATTTTATCAAGATGGAATTTTTTACACTGTTGCCAAACACATCAACATAAAATAACTGTTGCCACAAAAATACAATGCCGTTAATAATTATCTTACATTACTAAATTAATGATATAGATATTGCAAACGATCATAGAAACCTTTGCATCGCATTTACTTTTTTAAAAAACATAACATTTAATATTTATTTAAATTCATCCAATCACGTGTTGAAAGTTACATTTTTTTAGATTTAATTTGCTGTTATATTTAATTTATTTTTTAACTTGAACTTCTGTCAATATTATGGCAACAGTTTAATAAAAGCTATTTTTTCCCTTTGCTCCTTTGTCGTTTGTTATAAAATGCTATTGTTTTATCCGAATTATAAAGTCAAAAAACATGGCAAAAATATTTCTTTAAAAATTTGTTAAAAATAGAAGCTTAAGTTATATGTTACAATACTGGTATCATTAGAAAGATAATTTTTTAATCTTTAACTTAATGTAAAAACCATCTTTGTACAATAATATTTTCGAAAGTTATAGCGGAAAAATGTCGGAATTTCGCTTAAATTTTAATTAATTCAAATTCTAATTGAAAATTCGAATAAGGGGCCCCTAGGTGCACATTCTCGACCTCCAAGGTATACATGTACCAAATTTGGTAGCTGTAGGTCTGGCCTGTAGAGAGCCAACCCACACACACATTGAGCTTTATTATAAGTATAGATTATACAAGAAGGTTTTAGGGAGACAAATCCTGGGGTTTTTATATTTTAATTAAATATTAAATGTTAGCTTTTTTCGCAGTAATTTCCAAAAATATTGCAATACAAATAATTTTGCACCATCTTAATTTTCCAAAAATTAACTTTTCAACTATATTGACGATTTTATGGTGTAAACATATTTTCTATTTTAAAAGAACATATCTTAATCACATTTTCTATAATTAAAATTTTGAATTCTGAACGAATACGAAACGAGTCCCGAGATACAATAAATAATTTCTTTTTTTACCATTCTGAAAAAACAACAAGCTTTACAATTCTCAAATACACAAACATAATATATAAAAAAGTAAATTTGTGTATTCTTATTTTATATACTGTCGTACCATTCATAAAACATTGCACAATTATTGATTGATTGCACTTAATAATTTTTTTCCGGCAGCAAAGCGCCGGGTACCAGCCAGTATAAATTAAAATTATACTAAAAAAATTATTTTCTGTATTGTTCAGAAAAATCGAAACAAAATATGTATTAAACCTAAATTCAATCAAAATAATTTGGTAAGTTGTTATTCTATGACTTTTTTCGCTGCTTATCGAAAATATAAAGTTTATGTTAGAACTGATTTTTCTCACGTTTTCTGCGGTCAGAAATTATCATCTGAATCAGAGACCTAACCACCATCAAGACAACACCCTAGATACGCAAACTTAGGGATTCAAGAATAAATGAAGTATATTGATATATAAATTTATTTGATTTTTTTATAATTTAGATTTTATTTTTAAGATTTAAAAAAAATTAAACATTGTTAACGATGACTGTTTTCACTTTCCAAGTCGATAAATCATGTATCTAACTAACATAGAGCATTTAATTCCAATCAATTAATAAAA
>JAPMOQ010023240.1:170877-195132 GCA_026543055.1 Argiope trifasciata
GCTTAGCGCACATAAAGGGGAAAAAAACATTTATTGCCCATTCCTTTCCTGTTTAAAAAATATTTCATTTCAGAAATATTGCTTCATCCATCATTGAAAACACCGCATTTATCAGAGCCATGCATCTACCTTTAAGTTCCCATAAAAGGAAAGCTTCTACATTTTATTCCTTTGCATGTAACGTTAACGGAGGTGAATTTTCTTGAATTTATAAAACCCACAGCTAGCGCATCATTTATTTGCTTGGGCCGTAAAATCATGCGTGCGCACTATGCCTGCGTGCGTGCGTGTGCTTGCAACAGATCGCCTATTCCGTGAAAAATGGAAGTCGTATAAAAGGCAAAACGATGCCCTCAGCTAGCGGCTTTACATTAACATTGTGCCCTTGACACTAATGGAGGAGATTAACTCGGGAAATGACTGCGATACGAACTTTTAGCGGTGCGACACGAACTTTTTTTCACGGATTATGCCTCATTATGCCCATTTATGCCTCAGGTTAAAAAATTGAAATTTTTGTGTGAAATTTCTATATGTTAGGTAAAAAAATATTATAAAAATAACTTTTATGTGAGGGGTGTTCCAAAAATGGAACAGTAGGCATAAAGGGGTTAAGAACTGCCGAAGCGCAAAAAAGCGGAAATATTGTTTAAAAGAATAGCAATACAATTTATATAGAAATAGGGCATCCAAAAAAATCAAATTAACTGTGGTAAATGGTTATAAAAGCTTTGAAAAAAATCAGGATAATATAAGAAAAAAATCGCCTATTCCTTGAAAAATGGAAATCGTATAAAAGCAGAACGATGCCCTCAGCTAGAGGCTTTACATAACGTTATGCTTTTCACACTAATGGAGGAGATTAACTCGGGAAATGACTGCGATACGAACTTTTAGCGATGCGGCACGAACTTTTTTCACGGACGTTAATAACCACAGAAGCGCAAGAAACGGAAATATTGTCAGAAGTATCCGATTACGTTAAAAACACTTTTTATTGAGCACATTGGCGAATTATTTTTGTATTGCTATTTCTTGTAGTTCAGACTTTCATCTTATTAAAACAGTTTATCTTTTCTTGGAAAAGGTGGGTCTCATCTATCATTCAGGATCACATAGTTTTCTGTTAAAATCTGTCTTTAATTTCAATTTTCTCAAAACTTTCATTTTCATACAAATTCTCCATCGTTACCATGATATCTCAAAAACTAATTGAGGTATTTACATATAAATTTCAGCGTTTGTTGTAAATAATATGGGCAATGAAATGAACCAAAAGTTTTATTGTTCGTGAACTACTTTTTCATTTATAGGTGTTGGAATTTAAAATTCAGGTGTAGTTCAATAAATAGTAGTGGACTGTAGTTTTTTAAAACAGTTTATTATGAAACTCAACAAAATGCTAATTAACTTAACAAACATTAAATATTGCAAATCTGCATCACAACTTCGCTTAATAGGAGGAGACTAAAGCAACAAATAAATCTGAGTATTTCGTCTCCTGCTTAATAGAGGAGCAACTATCTCTGGGTCCAGCTCACACGAGAATTGAGTCAGAACTGAGGGGTTTCTTCTTTCTCCACCCCAGGGGGAATTGGAGCTGCAAGTGAGCGTAAACAATAGGTGTTACTAGAAAAATCAAGTTGTGAATTAATGGAGAAATGGGATATTCACGTATATTTCTACCCTTAACTTCTTTGCATCTCAAGATTTTTCTTAGGTTTTAGTTCATTTCATTCATTATTGTATTCTATAACTTGTGTACAAAGAAAAACAGGATTGCTGCATTACCATTTTGAGAAGAGAGTTAGCCGTTTTGGTTCAATTTCATTAATATTTGCTACACATTTTCCTATTTCTCAAAATATATTATATTTTCAAATAATTTTGTTGTCATTATAGTGTTTTGTATTATAATTGACAATACATCTAAAAACCATGGTTTGAATAGCTTTTAAAAAACACAATTTTTCAAAAACATTCCTTCGAACGTAGTCGGATACCTTAAAAAAATAGCAACATAATTTATGCAGAAACATGGCATCCTAAGAAAAAGACATCAAATAAACTGAGGAAAATAGATATAAAATTTTTGAAAAAAAAATAACGATAATATAAAAAAATAACTGTAAAATGCTTTTATATTTATAACCAACTACCTTTGGCAACCAGCTGATTGAGCCAGGAGTAATACGTTCTAAAATTTTCAATTAAATACTAATTTGCTATGCTCAATTTATAACTTCTCAGCCAAATATATTCAAACTGGTGGTCACGTAATTCATATTATGATAGAAGCTTTACGATTATATACTCATTGCACTTTATATTTCTCTGATTCGCAATCAGTTGTCGTAGAATGATGTGGAAAACATCACATTTTAGATGTTTTCCATAATGTTACGCTTCCATATAAACACTTGCTGAACATGACACTGTCTTCGGTTTAATTTGAAATGAGATTTAAATTAATTATCCCGTTTCAGTTTTTGTCAAATATTTTTTTATTTTATTTTATAGTAGCTTATTTATCTATAGCAGTGGTGGGGAAACTTTTTTTAAGACGGGCCATTTGTAATAACTAGGCCATCGTAGCGGGCCGAAGAATAATGCTTAATCGTTAAAAAATTTATGTGTTCTATAAACATATACAGATATTATTACATACACTTATTATTTTAATAGTAAAAAAACAAAAGGTAAGAAAATTATAAGCACAAAATATAAAATGAATTTATTGTAGTTCTTGATGTGAAGTATTATCACTTTATTTTCTGGTGTCATTACTGGTTAATGGTGCATGAGAAAAATGAAACTGAGACTATATTATAAAAATTTCATCATAGTCCGGTTCCATTTGCGAAGCAGAAATTCTTAAAACTGATGAAAGGTGCTCATCTGTAATTCTGTTTCTTAAAGAAGTTTTCCTAAGCTTTATTGTTGAAAAGATATGTTCGCATATATAAGATGAACTAATGCTCTTGCGCGGGTGTTTGTTGAGGCAGTGGGAGTTTCGGGGATTACACAAACAATTACTCGAGTCACAGCGGGTCGTTGCAGATGACTGACTAAGTCACTAACTAACTGATTTTCGGGCGGCCTCGCTTGTATTTATACCTACCTGCAAGGATTGTTCGGGAATTGGAGTTTTGCGGTTCTTTCGGAAAAACAGAACAATGAATCGAAAATGCGAGAGTGTCTGGAAGTTTCGAGCGAAGAGGAGTCAGCTGTTTGGGTCGGATGGATTTGTCCAGAATACTATTGTGTTTTGAATATCGCCGCAGGTAGTTTTTATGCGGGTCTTCACATTACGAAGTAAGAATGGGTTCAAACATTCTCACGACGGCACTCTTAAACGGGCCGGATTAAACCTTTCCGCGGGCCGTAGTTCCCCCATCACTGATCTATAGTATCAACAAAATTTATTTCATAGTAACGAAGGGAATTCGTTTATTTGAGGTTTGAATATAAAGCCAATAATGATGAAAGGACTCATACATGTTTCATAAAAGATTGATAAGCAAGCCCTGACAACAATAACAAACATGAATGTAATATAGTTTTTCTATATTAATCAGTCAAAAATACAACGATTGATATACAATCTTTATACGAAAAATCATGAGAAGCTTTTTATTTTCACACAACGAAAATATATTCGAATATTTTGAAATAAAGAGCATTTAAAATGAACATTATATGAAACATAAAAAAGTCGTTTTTAAAAAATATATATAACGACTCCAGTCTAAATGTAAAAGTTACCTATATGTCTTTAATATCTTCTTAAACCGTTCATCCGAGGGCGATGAAACTAGGTCAGTCTATTGTTTACACCTGCGGGGTGGTTATAGCGATAATACAATGATCTAAAATAAATAAAAAATCGAATCTCAACCGAATCTATTCACAATCAAAGATTAATCTCTAAATAGCTCACCGAGGAGACAATAAATTCTGTAGAAATACTAAATCCAAGTTAAAGGTTCATATTTTGTAGCTATAATGCACAAATGCCATGAAAATCATTCTCAAAGGTAATAACTTTATTAAACATTACGAGAGAACATTTTCGGTGAACCAACCCAGTGGGTTTTAAATTTTAATCAAATTTTAGCGTTTTTCTACATCTATAAATTCTCATAATATTGTAGTACAGTTTTGCAAAATCTTCATTTTCAAAAATTATCTTTTCAACTATATTAAGGATTTTATGATATAAATATATTTTCTATGTTTAATCAATTTCAAAAGAAAATATTTTTACCACATTTTTTAACATTAAACTTGATAATTCTGAACGAATATTAAGCGAATCATGAGATCCAATAAATAGTTTCTTTCATTACCATTCTGAAAGAACATCGAGTTTTACAACTCAAAGAGAATATACAAATCCAATATATAAAAATGAATATTTGTTCTTTCGTATTTTATGTACTGTCGTATCGTTCATCCCATTTCGATAAAAAAAATTGCCAAATATTGATTGGTTGTACTTAATTTTACTTTTTTCGGCGGCAGCAACGTGCCGGGTACCATCTAGTAAGTAATAAAGCTAGTTTGATAATAGCTCTTGGTACTTACTCCGTTGAATTACTTTGATAATTGTGATTTCAATAATTAATAAAATAATATTTGAAATTGTATAAATTTCTAATCTCTAATTTAAAGACTCTAATTTAAATTTACTTTTAGCGAATGATCTACTTACAATTTCCTATTACTATGAGAAAAGTGTATATAGGTTATAATCACATATAACACAACATAAACTAAAATCATCTCATCACACAAGATCAGGAGTCGGTAATCTATTGAAACTAAAGAGCCAAAAGCAACAATTTACAAAGTTTTCCTGTTTTTAAATAAATGCAAAGAAATTTATAATTAATATTATAGTATTTGCTTATATATAGATTATTTTTTATTTAAAATAAATACGGAATAATCATTATTAATAAACAAACACAAAGATAGTGACATCAATGGCAGCATTTGCTTTGGATGTCTTTTTAAAGCTTGACTAAATCTAGCTTATGTCTTGTTGTTTTAAGTTTCAAACACGACTCTAGATATCTATTTGTTACCTGGCTTCTAAATTTACTTTTAACTATATTCATGCAAGAAAATGCCCATCCAAAGATCGTCAGCACTTCATATGCCAACTTCTTCTATAACATTCTGGGAGACTATTTTATGCGTCGAATATGAGGACCTCAACTCGTGGAATTTCTTTTAGAACTGCCCACTTGTGATGCGCAATGTGCATGCAATTCTGGTCCTCCAATTTGCTCTGGAGTTCTGTAAACTTGCCACTCCATAAGTCTTTGATTTTCAACTCTGGCTATTGCATTTGAAGCGGTCCAGCGTCCATTCCAAATGGCTCAATGTTGATCTCATTTGCATTTGTGCCGAGATAATTTACTAAGAAAGAGAGAGTGTTTTTACTTGTTTCGAATTGCTCAAATTTCTCAGCAAATCGATCATTCTTGTTTTTTAAAGTTCGGCTGAAGTAGTTTGAGTCAGTAGTCATTCCAATATTGCTGCAGATTTTTAAAGTGAAGTAATTTAACGCTCTCCATTCTTCAACAAAAAGGAGTAATTTTTTTAAAAAAACAAACTACTTCTTTAATTAAGGCTTATACTGGCTTGTTCTTTCCTAGCAGTTTTAGATTTATTTCTTTAGTCTCATTCAACAATACAATAGTTCAAAGTAGTACAAAATAGTTCATTAAAACAGAACAATAATTCAAAGTAATTCACAACAATTTATTAAAACGGAACAATAGTTCAAAGTAGTTCAAAACAGTTTATTAAAACCGAACAATAGTTTAAAGTAGTTCACAACAGTTCATTAAATAGAACAATAGTCCAAAGTAATTCACAACAGTTCATTAAAACAGAACAATAGTTCAAAGTAATTCAAAACAATTCGTTAAAACAGAATAGTTCAAAGTAGTTCACAACAGTACTTTGAAACATAACAAAAGTTCAAAGTAGTTCACAACAGCTCATTAAAACATCACAATAGTTCAAAGTAGTTCACAATAGCTCATTAAATTAGAGCAATAGTTCAAATTTATCTCACCACGATCGTTTTAAGCGTAGCGATTTGTAATTAACAATTATGTTAATAAAAACTGTTGAGACATTCGGTACTTAAAAATATATTTTCTTATTTTGAATGGGTTTTGATAATCAATTATTAATTGTTTCGTATGAAACTGGATAGCCGCAACTTGCTAATCAAAAGAGCCACAGGTTACCGACCCTTGAAGAAGATTATTCTAACCGACAAGTTATCACTAAATATTAAAACTGCATTTACTCTGAAATAGTGTAATGCCCAGATTTTGATTTGAGTATCGAGATCTGAAACAATTCTCAGATATACAATCCTTGCTCATACCTATTACTTGAGAAACTAGCTTTCTAAGTTTATAATCATTAAACTCAACCAAAAATTGTCTCAAAGCAAATATGAAAATTTAAAGCAACGGTATTTGTTCTGATAAGTATTTAAGGTATCCGACTTCATTAAAAACACTGGCTACCTACCACGTTGGCGAATTTTTTTTAATTGTTATTTCTTGTAGTTCAGACTTTCCTCTTGCCAAAATAATTTATCTTTTTTAGGAAAAGGAAGGCTTGACCTATCATCCAGGATCACATATTTGTTCAGCTAAAGTTTGTCTTTCACTTCCATTTTCTCAAAACTTTAATTTTCATAAAAATTCTTCACCGTTAACATGATGTTTCAAAGCCTAATAGAGGTATTTGTATAAAAATTTCAGCATGTTTTTTAAATGGTATGGCCATTGAAATAAACCAAAAGTTTTATTGTTGGTGAAATGTTTTTTTCATTTATAGGGGTTTTTAGAAAAATTAAGTTACTAATGTATTAAAAAAATGCATAGATACACATATTTTTACCCATCACTTCTTTGTACCTCAACATTTTTCTCAGATTTAGGTTCATTTCATTCATCATTATATTTTAAAATTTGTGTACGAAGAAAAATTAGATTTCTACATTACCATTTCGGGTAGAATGTTAACCGTTTGGGTTAAATTTCCTTAAAATATACTACACATTTTCCTACTTCTCAAAATGTATTATATTTTCAAATAATGTTATTGTATTTATAGTATTTTGTATTATAACTGACAATATATCTAGAAACCATAGTTTTAAATATTTTTTTAAATGAATTTTTTTCAAAAAATTTCCTTCGAGCGTAGTCTGATGCCTAAAGAACGATAATAATTAAAAGGAAAAATCTTGAATTCGCCTAGTACTAGTTAATCGTTCAATCAATGCATATTATAAAAGTGACAAAATTCTACCTAAAGCATTTTCTTATCAACACATAAAATCAAGTACAAACGAATCCGAGTTTCCTGAAAATAAAATGTATCGCAAAGAAAAGTTGCCAACACGTATCCGGCGGGAACAGGTCAAAAACGGATTTATCCAGGTCCTTCTTTTTCCAAATATTTCATATTTCATCCCAAAAATATCACTCCATATATCATCCAGAGAAGCGAGCTTTTTTAAAGCTGTACAGCCGAGATGCCCAGCTTTAAATTGTTCAGAAAAGAAATCTCTGCCTTTTATTTCTCCATAAGTAACATTAACTAAGATTAATTTTTTTAGAATCGTAGTTATTCTATTATTTACTAGCTGCCTTTGGTGACCCGTATTAATTACCGCAAAAATTTTCCAATTCATTTTATTCAGCCTGGTCTCTTAATAGCTTTTTTTGCAAAATATTTTTAAGCTTCAGATTTTAATAGCTCAAAAATTTAGTATTACTATTATGTAGACCTTAAAGAATATTGTTCAATGTATTACCGCATTGAAACGAAACATTGCCGAGTCTGCATTGCTGGATGGTTTTGAACGCTGGACTCATAGTTAGGAGATCGTGTGTTCGAATCAATCCCAGTCGGCTTAAGATTTGTTTAAGTATTTTTCCTTGATTTCGTGTTCCAGAAGATTCTGGACCTTTCTTTCATTGACCAGATAAGTACTCTGGACATTCTCCAGAAAGGTATTCTGGAACTTGCCCTACTTATACAAAAGCTACAGATCTTTCAGTCACAGGGTTCTTAGTTCAAAGTTGAGCAAATAAATTGATTTCACTCTACTTCCGGTGTCTTCTGGAGTTCTAGCTACTTGACAGTATTACTTATCTGTCTTTTACTTCCTTTTATATACCTTTGATAGTTCGGCACTGAAGTTGTTATTGTTGAAGTTTCACTGTTAATTTTCGTAATTTGTATTATATCGCGAAGAATTAATTATTCAACAAAAATGTCTCTGATTTCATAGTAAAATGCAGTTTTGTTTTACTATAAAACTATATGTTTTATTTTCAAACTATATGCTTTACTTACAAAATATTTTGTTTTACTTTCAAAATATATGTCTTACTTTCAAAATATTTTGTTTTACTTTCAAAATATTTTTGTTTTACTTTCAAAATATTTAACATTATTTCAATGATGTAAATAAAATATTCAATTTCATTTCAGTCACTAAATGTACTTATCAAAATATATTGAAGTTCCAATTTCACAAAGTTCTGTAGTCCTAAGGTTTCATTTTCAACAAAACACTTTTGACTATTAAATAAATGAATGTATCTTCTGCGATCAAATCTGACATATTAATTGTGGTCTTATATATCAATTTTAGACCAATCAACATCCTCAAAATCATAATCCAATATATGTTTGGTCTAAAATAGTCAGATTTTATAGAAGAGTGACATCCAAAATTCATAAATGGTCATCTTAAGTGATTGATTTAGTTGATTAGAGTACGACTTTTTTTCATATAAGATATTAGCGTTTCAAAAATATTTTGTTATTATTATTCAAAGAGCAGAGTATGAAGTTAAAAATTTAAAATTCGCAATTCATCGTAGCATTTATTGACTCAAGTTACATAAAATATAATTAATTAGATCATTTTGTTAGCAGATATTAGAGTGGATAATATGTGTATGTTAAACCATGCATGCCTTAAAACTGTTCTATTGAATTAATAATGTAGTTATTATAAAAGATCATAGAAAACTTTTCCTCCATTTTCTTTTTACTAAATATCAATTCCAAATTCTTTTTTTTTTCACTTCATTCAGACACCTGCAGAAAATTGCGCTTTTATTTATTTAATTTGCAATAAAGGTGGGTTCACACGAAGCTTACTATTGTCCGCAGTCGTTGCCTCTCTGCTGTTGTCCCGGCATTGTCCTCGTGTGAACAGTTGAGACAACATTTGTCCCGACGAGTTGCCATTGTCCCGTTCTGGTCATGTGATTTTCGGGAAGTAGGCGTTGTCTTCTGTTGCGCGCAATAATTAGTTTCGTGTGAGCCCACCTTAACAGACGATGGGTATTTCAAAAGCTATTCGACGATAACTGACTCCAAAATTAAAAAGGATAAATATCCAATTTATTGCCTATGCATTTTAATGCTTCAAAATTTTGCTGCCTTCACATTTCGAGACTCCAAAAACTTCAAGCGAAAACAATATCATGTTGCGACATGACAAAATAAAGTTGTTTAAACAGCGTTCGGATTGGAGAATTCTCAAATAACACGCAGAACTAATTTCGCGAAACAGAGCATTTCAAAATGTTTCACACGTAATTCCAAAAGATTGGATGAATGTCATCGGCTGTGATAAATGCAGATTCTCTAATAAATGTAATTTCAAAAGAGTGGATGAATGTCATCGTCGGTGATAAATACAGATTCTCAAACAAATGATCCCAATGTCAGTCGAAGTAAATGGAATCATTTGCTTATCTGGCCTTGGAGTGCGCATTATTCTTCACGGCTACTCGCTGAAAGATCAATCTGAAGTTTCCCTGATAAGAGATTGATTTAAATGTTATTCCGAGAGCGCACGGTTTTAGAATATTGATCATCAAAGCAGGAATGATATTGATATAATGCCGGTACGCAATTATGTAGAATCGATCGATACATGCACTGTTAGAGTGTAATTTAACCTGAGTAGTTTCCAAGGAGAAAATGTAAATATCGGGATTGATTTTTAATTATCGCAGTGGCGCTGAATGGAATGATTTAACGGCAGGAAATTGCCATCAATGAGAAACGAATTCTTTGAATAGTTTTTATTAATATGGTTTCAAATTACATTTTATCGTCTGGCTACGAAATGTAACAACCAGCTGTAAAGGGATTTTTAAGCGCAGAGAAAAATTGAATAAGTGGACAACTAATGAATGAAATATTACGGTACTCTGGAATATGATAGCGTTTTACATCGTTTGTAAGATACAGCTTACAATGAGTTCGAATTCCTCGAGGAAATTTTATTAAACAATTACTACAATATTATTTATTAATATTGTTGTCACTTATTAAACACTAGCCTCCTTTGGCGATCAGCCGGTTCGCCATGAGTAATGCGTTCTAAATTTTTCAATTAAGTCACGTATTCATTAGCCTTGAAGTAATTCTGGGCATTGATTGGCCTGAAATTAAAAAGGTTTTTTTTCCGTGATGTTGCCAAAATATTAAATATGTTTTTTTAAAGAAAGCGTAAAAGGAAAAAAAAAATATTGAATAAATGATTTAGATGTTGCAAACGATTATAGAACCCTTGGCTTTGCATTTATTTATTAGAAGCTATCACATTTTATAATGGAAAATAATTATTGAATTAATTATACAGATATTGCAAACGATTATAGAAATATGCCATCAAGTCGGGATTTCAATGCATATCCTGTCTAAATTCAATCAGGTATACCATAAATAAAGAATATTTGTTGAATAAATGATTTAGATATTGCAAACGATTATATAAACCTTTGCCTTGCATTTATTTTTTTAGAAAATATCACATTTTATGTTTCTTTTATTTTATCCAGTCACATGCTGAAAGTATAATTTCTTTAGACTTGATTTACGATGGTAGTTTTTATTATTTGAACTTCCGTCATTGTTTTCTTTTATTTTATCCAGTCATGTGCTCAAAAAAACATGGTCAAAATATTTCTTTAAAAATTCGTTAAAAATAGAGACTTACGTTATAAATTTAAAACTCTGATACCGTTAGAAAGATATTTTTTTTATCTTTAAATTGATGTAAAAATCATGTTTGTGCGCTAATATTTTCGGAAGTTATAGCGGAAAAACGTCGAAATTTCGCTTAAATTTTAATTAATTCAAATTTTAATTAAAAATTCAAAAAAAAGGGCTCCGAGGTGCACATTCTCGACCTCCAAGGTATATATGTACCAAATTTGGTAGATGTAGGTCCAACGGTCTGGTCTGTGGAGCGCCAACACACACACACACACATTGAGCTGTATTATAAGTATAGATTACAACAATATTAATAAGATAATTATAATTTTTAATTACATATTATATCTTCAATTATTATAAGATAATTAATAATTAAATCTTATTAATTATTTTATTAAACACATCTTTTTATTCGCGAAGATATCTTATACACAAATCTTATTAATTTATTTAAAAAATTTAATTCAATTCCTTTTTGTTTTTTTATATTATTTATATGTATCTTATATTATTTAAGGTCGGGTGTCGCGTCAGTAATCGCTGAGCTTGGCGAAAAACCTGGCGACCATTTGGCGATTTTGACTACCAAATATAAATTACTGGAAAATTTTAATTAAAAAATTAATATTTGAAAAAAAAACTGTATTAACATCAAGTATCATCCGCTACAAGTTTTAAAAAAAAGATATTTGAACTAGAGCGTAGGAATAACAAGTATTTTATTAACGATTTAAAATTTGAACAAGATATATAAATATATGTATAGGGAGAGTGTGAGTTAATAGTAGAAACTGAAAAATGATTAAACTTTTAATCTTTCGACATAATACATTCGAATGAAATGTATATGTAAGGATGTCTATTATTTTTTTATCCTAATTAGTTTCCTATTTTTTTATCTAACACTACTATGTAAATATATTACTGTTCATATAAATATAATACTACTGACACATATAAATTGAGGTTAAGTTAGATTTATTCCCAAATTTTTTCCTTATTTCTTACCCCAAATCCTGCTTTATAGACTACTTCCAACACACTCTCTGAAAGCTTCCTTACACTTTAGTTTTCATGCTACAAGCGAAGGGATAAAAGTCCCAAACACCCACGACATAACTTTCAAAGTTATCTAAGATACCCTTTCCTGAATTTACATGTTAAAGAAATAAGGAAAAAAAATATATCTTTTATCACGATGTAAACAGACGAGCTTTATAGGTTCATTTTACAAACTTCCTCGAACCCTCTCTGTGCAAATATAAGCTGAAGTTAGTTTCTCTCTTCGATTCATACATGTCTGAAAAATCTTTACAAGTATCTATTAGTAAAAGATCAAAGCGAACACTTTTTTACACTTTCCGATTTTGACCGATGTAAAGGGACGAATGGGACAGAAAATTAGAAATCGAGGATAACATTTTGTGAGGATAATAAAAATAAATGTGTTCTTTAAAATTTATTACTTTTCAAAGAATGGAAGAGGAATGAGTTTACGTTTTTGTATCGAAACTATCAAAACTGGCCCCGTAAAATCGTTTAATTTTATCCTGATATTCAATAATTAATCTGATTTAAAGGAAGGAATCAGCATCAATCGTTTCATTTGATCGGGGTAGTCGATAATTAGTCTGAGAATGAAAGGAAGAAAAAAGCATCAAACGTTTAATTTCATCGGGATATTCGATAACTGGTCTAAGATTAAATGGAAGGAAACAGAATCAAACGTTTCATTTGATCATGATATTCGATAAGTGGTCTAAGATTGAAAGGAAGGAAACAGCATCAAAAGTCCAACGTCACCTTGCTAACGATAAAAGATAATTTCAGTTAGTTATATTTTTACTTATGGTCTTTAAAACCACCTGAATAGACAAAAATCCAAGTATGTGGGAAAATAACAGCTTCTACCTCACTTTTTTTAGAGTGCGATTTATTTTCCACAACTTCAACAGCTTATTAAAAAAGAAATAAAAATAATCAATCGATATAACATCAAGCAAAAACGTTTACTTAATAGCTCTCAATAAAATGCATTCTATCAAGAACAACATAAATTCTTATTGCCATCTTCATAATTTTAATCATTTTTCACAATTTTTAAGGTGCAAAAAGAAATGGGTTGTTGTCATTTTTTAAAGAACTAAACTTTTTTCTCTAGAACAAATTATTTATAACTTAAAATTTAATCTATCATCAGTTTAGAAAAAAACTTTAAAATGCCAAAAAAAATACTCTGCCTAAGTTTAAGAAGAAACACATTAACTGTTCACAAAATATTTTCCCCCCATTTTCAAACTAATAAAACAACAGCACAGCATAACAAAGTTTTAAGACATGATCCATCTTTGCAAACACGAAAAAATTCAAAATCAATGAAATTGTGGATAAACTGACAAATGAAATATCTTATTCATCAAATGGGGGATAGAAGTAATATTTACAATCAAAAACGTATTTTCTAAAGAATAAACTTGTTTTTCAAAATAAAAGAAATATTAATCTTTAACCTAATAAAGAAAATAAACGAGCTCCTTAAATAAATTGCTAAAACTTTTTGCGAAATTAGTTACTTTATTTTTCCATTTAATTCACAATTTACTCTCGGTTATGTTTTAAAATTTCTTTAATTATCAAACTGAACCAATCACAAGATAAAATGATCCAATTTTAAACAATGGCTTCTTTGACTTTTAATCTTCCAAAAATTTCGCTTCTTCATTTGATCTTTTCTAATCTTTTCCTCTTCTAAGGTTAAGTGAAAAATTCAAACTAACCTCTAAACAAGTAATATGCAGGGTGCGCCAGAGAAACGTACTTATTTGAAGAAAATCCCAAGAGATGAGATGGGTGGGTACAGGGCTGATACGTAGCGCTACTAAAAGGTAAAGTCCCCAAGTTTGTTTTCTTTTCTAGTCTGTTGCCACTATACTCTTGTCTAGAGGGCAGCACACCTACGCCGCCGAGAACTTCTTTTCTAACGGTCGCTCACCTGTTGCTACGCAACGTGCCTTCCGTGCCCGCTTTGAAATTCCTCCTCACTGTTCCTGGCCATAATTCGATTCTGTCATGGGTTAATTCATTTCGGAAGTGTCGCTGAACCCAGAAATGGACATCAACGGACCACCAGAACTCCGGAAAATATCGTGAGAGTGAGGCAGTCAGTTCGGCGTTTGGCTCGCAAACATGCAGCTGCTCTGCGAATTTCTGATACCACTCTTTGACGAATTCTCCATCAAGACCTTCCATTTCATCCCTATAAATTGGCTGTCGTGCAAGAATGAACTGAACGCGATTTTGCTGCCCGTCAAAATGCACGTGAAATGCTTCTTGGCAACCTGATTGAACAAGCAGTCGTTTTTTTGGGTGACGAGGCTCACTTTGAAATCCCTGGTATGTCGATCGACCACGGACCATAGCTCACCTCAAGAACAACATTCACCACGCCACTGCCAACATACCGGTTGATGTGCTGCAAAGAGTGGACACGAACTTTAAAAATCGACTTAATCAGTTTATGTGCAATGGGGGTCGGCATTTGACTGATGTCATTTTCAAAACTGTTGAAAAAAAATTGAGGATATTGTATTCTGAAGTAAAAAAAGAATTAAAACAGTAACTGAAATGCTTTTATTTTTATTGACTTTTCAAATAAGTAAGTTTCTCCGGCGCATCCTGTATATTTAAAATTTTTAATTCAATCCCTGCTTATTTCAATATATAATTTATATACATCTTATATTATTTATGATCGTGTGTCGCATTAATATCTCAGAGCTTGGCGATGGATTTGGATACTTTGGCATATTAATTAATTAATTTAATTTATCCAGTATCTTCTGTTTGGTCGATAAACTCGCCAAGCCCGCCACTAAGCTCTGAGTTTACTGACTCGACACCCGATCAGAAATAATATAAGATATATGTAATTAATATCAGAAAATAAGTAGGAATTGAGTTTTTTTATAAAATTATATTACTTGTTAAATTACTCCTTTGTCTAATTTCCAACAATAGAGTAAATTATTTTTCCGTAAAATCAAACTGCTTTCATAGTTTCATCCAATATTTAACCAAATTATTTTCTTTCATAGTTGGAAGTTTTTTAAAAAAATGGATTCTGTTTGATATCATTGCAATGTACAAAAAAGGTTTTAAAAAAGTGGAAAATCTGGAAATTCAGAAAATAGATGAACCAGATTTGCGTTTTTAATAGCACCGTGATATTCCAAAGGAATTTTTTCTAATATATTTAAGTTGATGGATTTGCTTAACAAAAGGAAAATACAATTTGAGTGATTAGCATGTTACATCATTATCAAAATGATAAATCTGTATAAAAAAATCTGACAAAGATGTTTGAATTTATCAAGCATTCAGGAATATAGCAAATTTGGGGGCCTGGAATGTAACCTAATTATTTGATTTTTCCTGCATTCGACATTGTTTGTATGAATAGTTATTTAAAAGAAATTTACAGGCATTGTTGGTAGAATCATCTTCGGCGAAATGAAAAGTGTCCTTGATGTCCGAATCACAGAGAAGGGAAAATCTCCGTGTTCCGAACAAAACGGTTTTCCCTTTTATTTTTAAATAATAAAGGAACATTCTCCTCCTAGAGTAATAGAAAAAAGATTAAATGAGTTATAAAGTTTTAAATGTAGGCATTAATTCAAAAGCATGATGGTAAGTTGTTACAAAAGTCCTTTCTTTACTTTTCAAACATTCCGATGCAGTCTGCTCTAGATATTTAAAGACAGTTGCATTTGCATCGCATGCAGATTTCTGAATAATTCATAACTCATTCAAATTCAATTATTCCCATCGCAACAATCTCGTTTATTAGTTATCTTTGGAAATATGAATTAAAATGAATATATTTGTTCCTGTTCTGAAAATGCAAATTGAAATGTTCTTGTTCGTCTTTGTGTATCCGTTCTAGTTGTCGATGCGCTTGCATTCGAATTTATTTAATTATACCCCAATGGAATATTTTTCCATGTAGCGAGCGCTGATTTTGTGCAAAAAAATAGCAATTTTACGTGTTTCTATAAATATAAATAAAAATTCTGAAGACTCACTTACAAATTAAATAATGTCACGATTGATTTGAAACTTCAAAATTGTTTTTAAAATGAATGTTTCAAAATTGGGTTTTACTCGTTCATTTCAGATGTAAAAAAATTATTACAAATAGATTTCAAATGTAGAAATATGTCGTATTTTTAAAAAAAAATAGAACAATTTTAATTAGCTCTATAAAACAAACATTATATACTGTATGTATGTTAAGTTTTGTCTAGACATAGAAATTGCAGAAATAAAATTATATTAACTGGTTAATTAATATGACATTACAAGCAAAACTGAGTAAATATACACATTTAAGAGTCAATGAAAAAGTTGTCCAACCACAACTATTGATCCGATTAAGCAAGTTAATTCCTGCCTAGGAATGCTTATAACCATTAGATATGTCATCAAAAGTAACTTTGCTTCTACATTCTGGATTTAATATTAAGTGCAATCAATCAATAAGTTGGTAATGTTTTATCGAAATAGGATGAACGGTACGACAGTGAATAAAATACGAACAAACAAATATTCATTTTTATTTATTAGATTTCGGTATTCTTTTAGAATTGTAAAACTTGCAATTCTTTCAGAATGGTAATGAAAGAAACTATTTATTGTGATTCATTTAAGATTCATTCCGAATTTTCAAATTTAATTTTAGAAAATGGGATTAAAGTATTTTTTTTTCAAAATTGATTAAACATAGAAAATATATATTTATGCTATGAAATCGTTGAAAAGATAATTTTTTTCAAAATTAAGATAGTGCAAAATTATTTGTACTATAATATTTTTGGAAGTTATTAAGAAAAACGCTAAAATTTAATTACAAATTATAACCCTCAGGATTGGTCTCCCTAAAATTTTCTAGCATAATCTGTAATACCGTTGTTACCTCTGAGAATGACTTGCATCACATTTTTGTTTAATAGCTATACAATATTAACCTTTATCTTGGATTTAGTATTTCCACTAAATCTATTGTGTCTTCTAGCGATTTATTTGGAGATTAATCCTTGGTAAATAAATGCGGTTGAGATGCAAATTTTTAATTTTTATTTTAGATAATTGTACTATTCCTATAATCATCCCGTAGATGTAAACAATAAGCTGACAAAATTTCATCGCAATCGGATGAAAGGTTTGGGAAGGCATAAGAGACATACAGTAAAAGCTCCTTATTCGATCTTCCTTCATTCGCGTTTTCACAATTCGCGGATTAAAAAAATGCGACCCAATTCCTGTATTCGCGGCTAAAAATTTCTTTATTCGCGGTTTCTTTATTCACCCTGCCAGTGTTTTGGCGTGCTAATGAGAAAGCGTGGGTTACAAGTGCTATTTTTTGGGACTGGTTCCGGAATTGTTTTGTTTCTGAAGTTGAAACTTATTTTTAAAAAAACAGAATTTAGACTTTAAAGCACTTCTAGTTTTGGACAATGCACCAGGTCATCCTAGCGAACTTGAAACAATGCATCCTAATATAAAAGTAACATTTTTACCTCCCAACATGACGGCTTTGCTTCAACCTATGGACCAAGAAATAATCCAGGCTTTTAAGCTCTATTACCTTAGACGAGCCTTCAAAATCATATAGGATAATATGGAATGTGATCCTGATATGAATGTTATGGAATGCTGGAAGAAATTTGATATAGCAAAATTCATAGTAAACATAAAAGAATCATTGGAATAACTGAAGCCACACACATTGAAGTCATGATGGAGAAAACTGTGGCCTGCTCTGACTGCGGAAAATAACGGAGAATCTGTTCAAGTTCAAACTTTGACAGCAAACATAGCCGAAATCGAGAATGGAATAGGACGAGATGGGTTCGAACAGATAGAATCAAGTGACATCCAGGAATTGCTTGAAACTCAAGATGAAGATTTGTCTGAAACCGACTTGGAGGAAATGTTAAATTCCCAGCCCATTGAAGAAGAGGCTTCAACAAGCACTGGAAACGTGACATTTAATTTGAAAAATCTTAGTGAAGGTTTAAGAATGGCAAATGAGCTTTGCGATTTCTTTATGAACGTCTATGGAACGAAGTCTTATTTTTAAGAGACAAATTGCTAATGCGACTGCTGCGTATGAGTCTGAATTGAAGGAGCTTTTAAAAACTGACAAGCAAGAGAAAATTACAATTTTCTTCCAACCATTGCCAAAGCCATAAGATAATTAATCAAAATGTTCAAAAACTTCAATTAAATTGATTTTTTTATGTATTTGTTTGTTTTTTGTCACCTAGGAACGTATCCCCTATAATTCTATATAAATGACCATTCCGTATTCACGGTATCTGTATTTGCGGCATATTTATGGAACATATACCCCGCGAATAAAGAGCTTTTACTGTACAGACAAACATTCATTTTTATTTATATAAAAGTACAGTAACCAATTTTCATTAAAAACACGCTAATTAAATTTCATAAAAAAATAATCTAGCGAATTATGTCTTGAAAAATTGGAACGAAAAGTGACTTTCAAAATTAATACGGCATCCTTTAAAAAAATGCACTTTCCTTTTCAAAAAGATCTCTGTTTGAATAGAAATGGGAACATTTCTCTGGCCTGGTTTTCTGGTGGAAGCACGCATTTCTTTCGACTTTATCATTCTCTCCGCGAATCCTACTTATCGGCAGAGAAAAAGTAACATCTGCAGAAATTTTCTGGAGTGCCTTTGTTTGAGTCAAAGAGATTAACCACCTGCTGAGTCGGATTTGGGGGTCGAGAAGTTCTCTCGAGTCTTATTTTATTCTTTGCCGAAGAAGTCGCATGTAAATGAAGTAATCAGTTCCCCAGCTTCCTTCTTTCGGTAAGAATTTCATTTACGTTGTTCTTTCCACTCGACATAATTTCAGAACTTACGTTTTCCTAATTTAATTTAGTTTCCAAGTCGGAAACCCGAGTCCTGCATATTTCAAAGAATTAAGAAATTTCCCTCTGTTTGAAAAGACATCGAATTTATGAAAAATATTCGTCTTCGAAATTTCTTGCTTTTTAGCCAATAGTATGTGACGATATGTTTCGTTACATTCTTATTTTAGTTTCCGTTTGGAATCGGAAAATATTTTTAACTGTTACCAAAGATATTTCTATTAAATATTTGACGGAACAAGATTTAATACATCGTTTAAAACTGAAACAGGTGTTAAATGAGAATGGAAACGAACTCATTCGAAGAACGGGAATTAAATTAATTTGAAGAGAATTTAGGTTTAGAAGGAAAAAGTCATTTTTGATCAACAGAAGAGACCATTTTTCGTTTCTACATCAGTTACATTTATATATATTTTCATCAAAAATCCGATTTATTCGCAATTGTTTTATCTATATAAATAAAAATGAATGTTTGTCTGTACATGTCTTATACCTTCTTAAACCGTTCATACGATAGCGATGAAACTTGGTCAGCTTATTTCTTACATCTCCGGTATGATTATAGGCATAGTACAATTATCTAAAAAAAATTAAAAATTCACATCTATTTACCAAGGATTCAACTCCAAATAACTCGTCGAAGAGACAACAGATTCTGTAGAAATGCTAAATCCAAGTTAAAGATTAATATTTTGTAGCTTTAGTACTCAAATGTCATGCAAGTGATTCTCAGAGGTTACAACTTTTTTATAGATTAAGCGAGAAAGTTTTGGATATTTTTAAATTTTAATTAATTTTTAGCATTTTTCGCAGTAACTACCAAAAATATTGTAGCGCAAATAATTTTGCATCATCTTAATTTTCAAAAATTATCGCTTGAGCAATATTAACGATTTCATGGTGTAAATATATTTTCCATGTTTAATCAATTTTAAAAGAAAATATTGAAATCACATTTTCTATAATTTAGAATTCTGAACGAATATTAAACAAAACTGGAGATACAATAAATAGTTTCTTAAATTACTTTTCTGAAAGAACATAAAACTTTACAATTCTAAAAGAATACACAAATCTAATACATAAAAATGAATATTTGTTTGTTCGTATTTTATATACTATCGTACCGTTCATCCTATTTCGATAAAACATTGCCAAATTATGGATTGATTTCATTTAATATTTTTTTTCAGAGGCAGCAACACGCCGGGTACTAGCTTGTTAATCATAAAGTACGACTCAAAATTCCAGTTTTCTCTATACACAAAACGCTAGCGTACGTAGCACAGACATCACTTTTACTATTTTTTATGGAACGGCAACAGTCAAATGTAAACATGTCAATGTAAGAAGGATTAGAAACTACATTACTTAGCGCATTTTACAGGTGCAATTAATTCAGCACTTCGCGAACTAAGTACAATTACTCTATCGTTAATGCTGCTCGTAACGTCAAACACTTCTTTCAGAAGATACACAAGAAATATGCGTTATTTGTTTTAATCTATGTCACTAGATGAATACTAGCTATGACTTAACTCATGGAAATAAATGAACCATATCTATACTTATAATAAAGTTCAATGTGTGTGTGTGTGTGTGTGTTGGCACTCCACAGGCCAGACAGTTCCACCTAGAGCAGGGATGGGCAAACATTTTCGATCGCGGGCCAAAAATCGAAAAAATAAAGTTTGGTGGGCCAAGATGAATTTTTCTAAAATTTTAAAAACAATATACAAGTATTACAATTTAATATATTAATGAGATGAATGAAATTGCGATTTCATTTTTAAAAGTTCCTTATATTGAGGTTCGAAGTGAGATGTACTGATTCTAAGGAACGAGGCTAAATGCTCATCTGTCAGTCTACTTCTGAAATAATTCTTTCTAAGGTTCATAGTTGAAAACACTTGTTCACATATATAAGATGAAGCAAACATAGCACTAATTTTCTGGGCATGAGATATTAAATTTGGGAAACTTACTTTCGATAATGATTTGTAAAACTCTAACTTTGGCATATTTAGAAACAATTGCTTGAGATGATTGTTAGATGGCAACTCAATTAATTCAAGCTGCAAATCTGTCCTCACTGCTTCACAGTTTACGTTGAATGGCATGGTAAAAATATGCAATTCTGCTTGAATGGCACTGAAATCTTGAAATCTGCGTTTGAACTCAAAATGCAGTTTTTTCAAGTTATCTTCATAATTCTTAAGGTTCTCTTCATTTACTGAGGGTATTGAATTTAACATAGGGAAATGAGATGTCGTTCTTATCTAGCTGCCGAGCAAACATATTAAGTTTTAGTTTAAAAGCTTTGAGATATGACTAAATACCATCGATAAATTTATTTTTCCCTTGCATCTTGACATTCAAGTTGTTCATATGACAAAGAAGATCTGTGAAAAATGCAAAGTCTGCAAGCCATTTTGTATCTTCTAACATTTCGCACTCCGCAGAACACTGTTTCTCATGGAAGAACGACACAATGTCGTCTTTCAGCTGCCAAACTCGCTCGAAAACACATCCTGCACTAAGCCACCTTATTTTCGTGTAATACAGGACATCAGAGTATTCAGATTGCACTGACTGAAGAAAATCTCGAAATTGCCTGTGAGTAAGCCCACGAGATCGAATAGTATTTATAAGGTTCACGACTGTATCAAGCACGGGTTTTATATTCAAAGCAGATTTACATAGAGCATCTTGTTGTATAACACAATATAGAAAAACAACATTGTTCCCGGGATAGTTTTGATTAAAGTGTCCAAGAAATCCAGATTTTTTTCCTGTCATATTTGGTGCTCCATCGGTCGTAATATTACATATATTTGTTATAGGCACTTTCAAAGTTAAAAGCCCTTCCTGAAATTCACGAAAAGTATATCCCGTTGTAATTCCTTTTAAAGAACGCATGCACGCCAGTTCCTCAATAATTTCAAAGTTCTCATCAACACCTCTTATAAATAATACTAATTGAGCAGTATCATTTATATCAGCGCTTTCATCCATAGCTATGGAACAAAATTTAAACTGGCCAATCTTTGACTCTAATTGTGATGTCAAATTTTTATCGATGGCTTCCATTCTAGAAGTCACCGTTTTTCGAGATAAGCTTACAGTCTCAAAACTATTTTTCTTGTCTGGACATAAAACATCACAAAGTTAGAGCATGCATTGTTTAACGAACTCCCCATCACTGAGAGCTTTATTATTTTTAAAAATATTGTATGCTAAAATGTAACTTGCATGTGTAGCTGCTTTTTGAATACTGTTTACCTTCTTGAAAAAATTTTGCCGGCCTGATAATTTTTTACAAAGACTTTCTGCATTTTTTTTTTTTTTTTTCATATTCGGACATTGCTTCGTAATTGGAATTTTTATGCTTAGATGTGAAATGACGGGAAATGTTACATTCTTTGAAGACTGCTACAGCTTCATTGCAGATAAGACACACTGGTTTATCATTTACAATTGAAAAAAAAATATTTCCATGTCCATTCATCATTAAAAGAGCGGTACTCTGAATCAACTTTACATTTTTAAGTAGCCATTTTGGGGTTGAAATATTTTACGAATAACCCAAACAAGCACTAGCTACGCTATACTTTTAATAATTTCACCACTATTCACAATGACGCTATATGTCCACAATCTTTCAACACGCAATCAATAATATTAGAACTCGCGCCAAAAGAAAAAAGCCGCTAGATGGAGCTTAAAATGCGCAGTCTGCCACATGTGAGGTCTAATTCACCTATATTGAATTCCCATATGTCTGCTCCACAAGAAAAAGATAACGCTTGTTGGCGCCATCTACAGCTATAACTAACAAATAACTTCCGCTTTTAACACTTTACCGATTGAAAACTCCCTGTGTTTGCTATTTCCTTCGATTTATGTTTTGTAAAACAAAAATAGGGAATGTAAATAGATTACCAGCTCTTTGAAAAAAAGAAAGAAAAAATATAATATTAAAACAAAGTAGAAAAGGAGATGGATATATAATATATGAATATTTCTTTTAATTTGCCTCTGACCGGCAAGTTAAAATTCTATCCGCGGGCCGTAGTTTGCCCTTCCCTGACCTAGAGCTACCAAATTTGGCATGTGTATACCTTGGACATCCGGAATATGCAACTTGAAGCGATTTTTTTCGAATTTTTCATTGGAATTAATAAAAAATTAAACGAAAATTTGGAGTTTTTCCGCTATAACTTCTGAAAATATTATAGCACAAACATGATTTTTATATCAAATTAAAGATTAAAATATTAACTTTCTATTGGTACCAGTATTTTAGCATATAACTTAAGCTTCTATTTTTAAAGAAATATTTTAACCTTATTTTTCAACAATACGTTTTGGACAAAACAATAAAATTTAATCTGCTCGAGCACATCAGGGGGGAAAATTACCTTTTAGCAACGTGTTGCCATCATACTGACAGAAACTCAAATTTTAAAAAATCAACTGTTATTGCAAATTGAATCTTTATAAAAATTTAACTTTCAACACGTGACTTCATAAAATGAAATAAAATAAATATTAAATATGATATTTTCTAAAAATAAAGCAAAGGTTTCTATGATCTTTTACAATATTTGTATCAGTAATTCAACAAATCTTCTTTATTTATGGTTAACATGATTGAATTTATACAGGATACGCATTCAAATTCCGGTCCATTGATTAGTTTTTAAATCATTAGTAATAGGCATACGCATTGTTTAGTACTGATAACTTGCTCTAAAGTAAGTAATTACATTTTATGTAGCTTGAGTCCAACAATGCATTATTAAATAATGAGCTTTAGATTTTTTCATACTTTAAAAATGACTTTTTTTCGTTGATAATAATGTTTTAACCTATAAATTAAGTTTCTATTGTTAATGAATTTTTAAAAAATATTGTATTGTATATATTCCAGCAATAAATTTCTCCCAAAATGAAAGTAGAATTTAACCTGCAAGAGCACGTTAAGAGTGTGTCAGTGCTTTACTTTGACAAAAACTCAAACGGAATGAATAAATTAACATGAATAATCATCAAATAAAATAAATTAACAGGAATAATTATCAAATGTAATTAAACCGAAGAAAGAGTGTGTTGAAATGGTAGCGTAATGTTGTGTTGAATGGTAGTTGAAATGGTAATGTCGTGTAGTTCGTGCTGAAATGGTAATGTTGTGTAGTTGGTGCTGAAATGGTAATGTC
>JAPMOQ010023246.1:6191-75811 GCA_026543055.1 Argiope trifasciata
TTAAGGATAAATTCTTATTTCACATCTTTAAGGATAAATTCTTATTTTACATCTTTAAGGATAAATTCTTATTTTATATTTTTAAGGATAAATGTGTCTGAAAAATATTCAACTTCCGTTTTTAGTTTGAGGGGAAACATTTATTCCCAGGTTATTAAATTGCTGTTTATTGCTTTTTGGGCGAATATTGGATCGCTCTATATCCTAACCTGTCATCCTTCAAGATGTTTTCGAAACTTCGTGGAAGGTATTCAAATCTAAGCTTCTGATATTCTGAAAGAATAGGGAAGAAATCACAATTTCCGAGAATTCGATACAAAGAAGCTGCAAGAAGTGAGGGTGCCACAGTTATGCAGTCATACCCGACTAGCCCAATGAAACGTGGAATTCAGGAGAAAATATCACCTTCCATCTAAAATCAGAATTATTGTAAGGCTTTCTTCTCGCTCCATTCGGAACCAGTACGAAGTTTAGAGTCTGCAACGAAGACTGCTTCCAAGATCGGTCCATACGTAGCAGGAGAAGAGTCGGACTTTCACTTCGTAGAATATCTTTCGAAAAGTGATCTGAAAGAGAAATTGAGGTTATTCTGGCCAAAATTATAAACTAAAAATTGTTTCTTTTCCCGAAGCGGGGTGCGTTGTCTTACTTGGAATCTGTTTCTGATGAACAGTTTCTGCTTAACATTCCAGCGAGAGTGCATATGAGAGAGATACACTAGAGGTGAATTCCGTTTTATACCTTTAAATCTGTTGGGAACGCCTGCCTTTGGCTATTTGTCCCCTCTCTTCGGCCTACTTTCAGTTGTCACCGTAAGTTTGTGGCGTCTCTGCCCAGCAGATACTTGTATCTTGGAGATACGTGCGACCGTTCATGTGAGTTTGTCACATATGATTCTGTATGATTTTACAAATAAATCCGTATTGTTTTCGACTGGCGACAGATGACAAATGCACTTAAGAAAATGTTTGATAAAAGCACCCACATCTGTAAAAAGTGAGATAAAATAAAAGGGACTTAAGAGAAAAGACGGACTAGGCACTGAAGTGGAAAATGCGACGCCAGGGAAAACACCTTGCCAAAAAGAAAAGCGGACTAGAATCACGATTCGGTTGTGAGATTTGAAAGAAATTTATCTGTTTATCTGTTTGGAGCACACTAAACACATTCTCAAACTGCAATGAAATAACAATGAAACCATTTTCTTCCTTTCTATATTTTTCTAACCTTTTCATATCTAAATGTCAATTACTTTTTCCTTTTTTATTCATAAATTCTGTATAATTTTTTGTACTTCTGTATTTTATATGCAAATTGATCTGTCAAAATATCGACCATTTCATATATATTTATAAATCAATTCAGTTGACCCGCGGTCATTTTATATTGTTATTGCAATCTATGTTTATATTGTTTCTGCTTCTTTTTAAGTAAAAAATGTTTAAAGTGATTGCATTTATTAATCCTAAGCTATTAATTTTATTAGTTACGCATTTGAAAATTTACAATTTACTATAGCGTATGTGGAAATACAACGACCTTTCATGTTGGTATGACGGCCGCGCCCACTAGAAGGTTAACGAGTGTTTCACATTCCATTCGAATAAAATTCGAGCAGAAATGACGATCGTGTAAGGAGGCTTCATTTCATCTCGGTCATTTAGGGAACCAGGCTGCTATTCATGGAGCTACAGCAACCAATTCTATTCTTAAGTCTCTTTATAATCAGAGAAAGTTTTTTATGGCATAAGGACCAGGATTGAAGTGTGTCAGACAATGATGCACCAACTGCGCTACAGACAATCTTGGTCGTATTAAAATATACGAGAGGTTTCACTATATAGCAGAACACATGCTTGACTTAACATCTCGAGTGTTGCTTTATTAACTTTCTACCTTCAATGAAGGAATGTCATCTTACGGGGAGGGGTAAAGGTAAGAGTGTAGCTTGTCACTGATTTTTATGCCATATAGCTTAATGACGAGCTATACTCGTCATTGGGCTAAATGGCATGACGAGCTATACTCCTCATGCGACTAAAGTTACTGTTGAATATAATAAATTTGATTTAAAATTTCTAGTGTAATGAATGCGGATGCACTTGCATTACTTATGCTGATATCATAGATCACTATCATACATCGTTTGATTGTATTGGTACAAGTGACGGCCAACTATTAGTAATCATTCTGATAAATTCGTTCATTCATTCTAATAAACATTCAGCCTGAACATCTAACTTACTAAATGCTAAACATGGAGGGAAATAAACACCTTAATGAGTAAGAGTAATGCAAATTAAGAAGACCAAAATGATTCAGAAAATAAGCGTATATTTAACTGATACTGGTATTGAAACTAATGATAGTGAAATATTACCAAAATAAAAACGGCATAATGACTAATAGGTGAGTTTGGGGAATACTCTGGAGTCGTAGACACATTATATGTCTGAATTTATTTTTTTTAAAAAGTACCGAAGTGCCTAGGGTAAACGCGAAAACTAGGGGATAGTCCGAAATCACTAGAGATTTTTGAAGAAATGTTGAAAGCGAACTTACAATTACACCCTTACCAATAATTTAATTTTTTATTATAAATTAGTTAGAATTATAAAATAAACTAAGTTTTCTTAAATAAAAATTAAATGGCTATTTCACCCATAATTTTTGCATTCTTAGGTCTTACTGGAAGGGGTAAATTAGCTTTTATTAACACTGAGACAAAAACTGCCGTAAGTATAAATTTGAAATGATGTTTCACAAGACCATGCGAGTTTGCATTATTTCCTTTGAAAGCGCAGTGAGTTTATGCAAATAGAAAGCTAAAATATTGCCTACAGTAACCCAGATACCGCGTATACTCATATTTGAAGGATTTCATTTCGTAAGAGTCGTCTCTGGTGTCCGAGGTTTTGAACATTTTGGCAAAATGTCACGATAATGAAATGGAGGTGAGCATTTTTCTCCACATGAAAAATTTCTAAGAAAAATAGAACAATTTGAACTGTGTGATAATGTTGCAAAGTACCATTAAGAATCGAGGCAAAAGCTGCGCGTCTATATTTTAAATATAAACAAAAAACTTTACACACCACTTATTTTTAAGAACATTGTAGTAACAATGTCAATTAAATTAATAAGACTCGGCATTTCTTCAAATCATACACTTCAAAAGTTCTTGTCGCACCGCTCTTTGGTGGCCCTAAGGCACCAAAACTACGCTTCACACTTTTAGTTGAATTATATTAATGTTCCCGTTCATTATGTTAGTTTAGATGTATTGATGATGCCGTAATTATCCCATTTTGAAGCAACTCTAAGGCTATTTGGGAACAAACCTCGTCATTTAGAACCGCGGTCAGAGTAAGAGAACGACACCAGAGCTAGCATGCCCCCTCTCCCAACCTCCACACCATACCAGCGTTAGGACGTTTGATGGATTTGACACGCACCAGACCCAGCGCTTACACGGCAGTTCTTCGGTGGAATCGGGACTAGAACCTTGACTCGAACCTAGGGACTCGAAACTTCCTGTTCCGAAGCCGAGATCACACCACCAGACCACCGCGCCAAAGCCATGCTCGACACCCGTGCTTGTGCAATTCAAAGTTTCGGGTTCTTGGAAGCTGGCATTATCAAAATCGACACGCTGCACTTCGAAAATATAAACTTTCCTTAAATTGCCGGGCGCATTACGTACCGAATGTATCGGACAAGCACTTGGACCTAAAGCTGAGGATTCGACCAAAAACAGGAAATTGAGGAATAGAATGATTCGAAAATTATCTACACTCTTAAGTTATTTTTAATAACTTAAGTTCTTATCAAATTTCCTGTAAAAAATTGAAAACTTTCCTTGACAATTGAAGAAATTAGGATGGTAAAGTAATTCTACAGTAATTTATAGATTAACTATTCAATGATCATTTAATGTGCATTCAATTTATTCAAATTTTAAAATCATTCATTTTCACACCTCGTAAAATTTAAGAATTTTTAGATGCATATTTCAGTCGTATGCTTTAGCTGCTCTAAATGTTCGAAAACTTGCGCCTTGTTTTCATTTAATTTAAAGCTTTGCCATAAAACATTGTATTTTTAAAACTTTCTTAATGTATTCTTGGCAACGACTCTTATTAGCATCGTTACCATTTGGGTTTATTAAACTTTATTACGGATCCTATAGAGTTATTTACATTTTTCTTGTTTAAGAAAAAAATTGCAATTAAAAGACATTAATGAGCAATTGTTTTAAGTATTGAAAAGAACACATTCATAGTTACTTTTCCCGCATTTCATGATATAATTTTATATAGTTACTATTGAAAAATAAACGCTTTTTTAAAGCAGAGTTAAATATGCCTTTAAGATGGCTCATTTTGTATTGCAATGTCTAGTAAGATCTATCTTTAAGGGGAAAAAAATCTGATTAGTTTAATAAAAAGAGCTCTTTTAGAATTATATAGATTTAAATTTTATATTTCTATATTCATACAGTGGTTTTAGCCATTTTCTCCAGAAATTAAAAGGCAGAAATTTTTATTTTTGATACTCTATAAAAATAAAAATATATAAGTAATTCCTGTTTGTAAACAGGAAGGTGAAGTTCTATAACTGACCTCCGACCGGCCACTAAGGCACACGGATCAACCACTAAAGGCTGAATTACCGGACCGCCGCTACAGCAGCACTGGTTGGAACCGTGGTTGAGACCCAATGGTCATGGCACAACTATCCCCGTACGGAGTAGGTGCCGTCATCGATGCCGTCATAATTGTTCCCACCTAATCCGGAAATTAAAATAAGATACCATCCGCTTATAATCCAAATAGTATCTGGACATGGGAGATTTGCTTCACATTTCCAAAGATTTGGAAGAACGCGGGAAAATAAATGCATTTGTGGAGAAATGGGTAGGGTTTACCATTATTGAATGGAATGTATGGAGGTCTCCAAGAGAAGGAAAGACAGAAGATTGACAATATGATTCAAGTACAGTACTGTTGGGTCATCTCAAAACCCGGAAGGATGGGATGCCGAAGATGGACAGTTTCGTTCGAACTGTTTGAGAGAGTGCAGATGGGGAGGAAGACGGTCATTTACTACCCCGAAAGGAATGTTGGTCTGATCGGTCAAAGTAAGGCTGCACAATACTTATTCAGCAGTCGACCCCAACCAATCTTGTCGATACTGCTACGTTCAATAGTGGCGGGGTGGTCGCCCGTATGCAAGAAGTGTCCCCAGCTATTATTGTACCCTCCGAGTTGGCAAGATCCAACCACCCTACCGGAAGCATCTCATCCTCATTTCGAGGTGCCCCCCCCCCTATGTAAAGGTGTCACTTAAGAGCAGTTTTATTCATTAATTCCAAAACATAACTTTTACTTCCAACGGATTCAAACTGGCGTTCATTCCGCAACTCGAATGACTAAAATCCTTGGCATAGAATGCGTTGACCAATGGAACATAGCTAGATCGTCGGTTCAAGACTGAAATACATTAAAAGCTCCTTATTCGAGGATTAAAGAAATACGACCCAATTCCTATATGCGCGGCTAAAAATTTCTTTATTCGCGCATCTAATAAGTACATGCATGATAATAAAAGGATTCCAACCCAATATCCTTTGTAAATGCCGTTAAATTGACTCGTAGAGGGTTTGATGAGGGACTCAGAGGGACGAGATGGGTTTGAACAGACAGAATCGAGTGACATTCAGGAATGGCTTGAATCGCAAGAGGAAGATCTGACTGAGGAAATGTTAAATCCACAGCCCACTGAAGAAGAGGCTTCCACAAGCACTGGAAACGTGACATTTCATTTGAAACATCTGAGTGAATGGCAAATGAGCTTTGCGCTTTCTTTATGAACGTCTATGGAACAAAGTCTTGTGTTTAAGAGGGAAATGAGACGGCTGGGTATCCGTCTGAATGGAAGGGGCTTTTGAAAACTGCCAAGCAAGAGAATGAGGAAATTCTTCAAACCGTTGCCGAAGCCTTAAGATAATGAATCAAAAACTCCACTTAAATGGATTTTATGTATACATTTTATTTTGTCACCTAGGAACGTATCCCCTATATAAATGACCCTTCCGTATACTCGGCGAATAGAGAGCTTTTACTGTACTTCCAGGTAGATATTTTCCCTATCATTTCGACCCATTTCTTCATTGTGCGAATAAACCATCCTAGTGAAGATTCAACTGTCCGGATGATTTATCCTTTATTTTTGTACTGTAATATAAATTTTATTTCTTCAAAAGGTTCATGCAAGATGAGCTTTCAAAAGTTCTTCGAGTCACACGATTCAATATTTGATGAGGTAAAGAAGAGATTTAAATTTAGGAGCAGTAATAAAATCCGTTAATAGATACTAAAAAAATAAAAAATGTTGAAAAATAACGAGAGTTGGAAAAATTCCTCTCACCTTTAAGTTGCTATCATTCATAAACAATTTCTCTAAATTCAGTATCAATTTTCTTTGTTCAAAATCTGAAATAATCTATATAAATAAAAAATATTTGTATATCTTATGCCTTCCTAAAAGGTTCCTCTGATTGCGATGAAACTTGCTGGGCTTGTAGTTTATATCTACGGGATGGTTACAGGGATAGTGCAATTATCGAAAATCAATTAAAATTTCGAATCTTAGTCGCATCTATTGACCGAGGATTCATCTCGCCGAGGAAACAGCAGATGCTGTAGAATTGCCAAATCCAAATTAGATGTTCATATTTTGTAATTAGAGTACGCAAATGTCATGGGAGTCATTCTCAGAGGTAACTTAATGACAGATGATGCGAGAAAATTTTGGGGAGAGCAGCCTTGGAGACTTGGTATTTTAATTAAGTTATAGCATTTTTCGCAGTAACCACCAAAAATATTGAAGTACAAATAATTTCTCACCATCTTAATTTACAAAAACTATCGTTTCAACTATATTGACGATTTTATGGTGTGAATGTATTTTCTGTGTTTAATCCACTTTAAAAGAAAATATTTTAATCATTTTCTAACATTTAATTTTAGAATTCCGAACGAATACGAAACGAATCACGAGATGCGATCAACAGTTTCTTTCATCATTCTGAAAGAACAAACTTTTAAAAGGAACACACAAATCTAATATATAAAAATGAATATTTGTTCGTGTTTTATATAATGCGGTACCGTTCATTCTATTTCGATAAAATATTGACACTTCATTGATTTATTGCCTTTAATATTTTTATTTGCGGTATCAACGCGCCGGGTACCATTTAATTTCTTTGATGAAAACTCTAACATTGCAAAAAAGTTTGAGAGGTTACCATTTTCACCCTTCAAACTCGGTGTGTGCCAGATTTGGTTGCAAATAATTCGTCATGTAGAATACCGCCATGCACATTCATCCATATTATTAGCAGAGATTAAGTAGCAGTTCAGAATTATGGGTACATCGAATCCCAGACACAAAAACTTGTTGCTAGTTCTATTGCACCTCAACCCTTTTACTACCCTATTTGCTACAAAAAAATTTAAAAACAAAACCTTTCTGAAAATAAAGTTAATTGAGAACGAATATTTCAGAATTCTTCGAATCTTCAATACATCAAAGGAATTGCTTACAGTTGATTATTATACACATGCGAACTCGAAAAACTAAACGTCTTACCTGCAATCATCCAATTCAGTGAGGCGTGATTAGCACTTCTTGGGAAAAAGTCCATCAACGGTCCAAATTCTTTTTATTCAGCGTGGCAAGAGGCATTACTAATTTACATGATGCACCTAGTTCAGCTTATTCTCGGCCGTTTCATGAAATTCTTCAAAAAAAATCTTCCTCTTGACTCAAGCAAGAACAAAATGAAAAGCCGATTCACCGTTTGAGCTTTTATCAGTTCATTGGGATCTCAAAACTTCTTATGAATCTTCCTCTTCTTCCAAAGATACGTGCCAGGTGGCTCCTCAGCTAGTATGCGCGCGATCATCTCTCAAGATTTCTCACTTTTTGAAAGAGGATTCAAAAAAATAATCGAATTCGAACCCGAAAGAAGATTACTCCATAAATACAAACCTCACTAAAAACAGCAATTATTGCGACACATTTAAAAATAAATCTGTAGCCTTTCGTTTAAAAATGGGACCACGGTGGCATGGTGGTGAGGTCCCGGCTTCGGAACTAGAGGGTTTCAGGTTCGAGACTCTATTCCATCGAAGAACCGTCGTGTGACGTTCAATCCGTCGGGGTCTTCCCGCTGGTGTGGAGAGAGGGGTGTCATTCTCATCATCTGACCGAGGTTCAAAAGGACGAGGTATAACCCGAAACAGCCGTAGTGTTATTTAACAACGTGACGCTCATATAACTTTCATTAGACAGTTGCAATCGTTGACAGTTGAGTTTATCATATTTCCTTGTATTTCTTTAAAAGAACAATTTCACAGAATTGAGTAAAAATTGTTTATAATTTTTTTAAAGCTCAGTTTCTAATGACAATTAAGTGGATCTGAACCTAAAGAAGTTTTCTAAAATTTCGCGCATCCTATTTATTTCAGATATGTTTCTGATCGACATCCCAAAATAGCCCTAGTTTACAACGGGACGTTAATGTAACTAAACTAAGTAGGATAAGACGAAAAAAAAGGTTCCCAAACATTCACTCAATCAGCGATTACTTCGATTATTACTGATTATTTCCTTTGCTTGAAGTTGGGTTTTTGTTTCGGGAGCATCAAAAACATAACGACCCGGCAGCATGGGAACGAACGAAGGCGCACAATAATATTGTCTGACTCCGAATCTCAGTTCGTTCATGCTGAAATATTCCTGCATCACTTCTTTAGCTCAGTTCTTGAGCAAACAGCCGGTTGTATGCATGGCTACTCAGAATACAACGGCAGAACCATCCATGGATGATCTGACTAACGTCACAATCCTATGAAAGGTTGGGAAATGCCAAGGATTCAAATTTCAGAGCATTCAGATGACGCGAGGATTTAGTTCAGTTATATTAACGTCTCGTTGTAAAGAAACATCAGGGCTATTTTGGAATGGACCACGTCATTTTGAACAACGATAGGTTGACGAGGAAGACACCTGAACTGGAACGCCCCTCTCCACCCGACACCAGCGGGAGGACGTTTGGCCTGAGAGATTAAACGTGCAAGAGAGCCCCTCACACGAAGGTTCTTCGGTGAAATCGAGTCTCGAACCCGAAACCTTCCGGTTCCGAAGCCTAGACCACCAGGCCACCGCTGCCCCTAGATGAGGCGAGGAAGAAACGACATCTGAAACTTTACACGAAAAAAAAATGTTGATTTCTCATTTGGAAAGAGCTTTGTAAGGTAGGAATTCGCTGCCAATGCTGTATTATGCATTGGGAGATGTTATTCTGACCATCTGGTACCCGCCGCAGAAGAAATAATCATCCTATTTGATGACATTTATTTCAGAGAAGACATTCATTGAAATCGAAGGAGCATTTATTCTCTTTCTTCTAATAAACGAACAAACATTCCTTTTTATGTATTAGATTTGTGTATTTTTTTAGAATCGTGAAGCGTGGTGTTGAAAGAAAGTGTTTATGGTGTCTTCAGATTCACTTCATATTCGTTCAGAATTCTCCAGTTGAATGTCAGAAAATGTGATTGAAATATTTTCTTCTCAAATGCATTAAACATGGAAAATATATTTATGCCATGCAATCTATAATAGAGATAAAAAGATATATTTTTGAGAATTGAGATGGTGCAAAATTATTTGTATTGAAATATTTTGCGAAAAACGCTAAAATTTTATTAATTTTTTTATTTAAAAATTCCAACCCATTGGATCGGTTCCCCTAAAACTTTCTCGCACACTCTCTAATAAAAAACATTACCTCAGCAAAAGACTCAACATTGCATTTGCGTACAATAGCTAAGAAATATGCATTTTCTATCGGAATCGTATGAGCAGTAGGGCAGAGCATAAGACATGCAAACATTCATTTTTATTGATATGAATCAGGAAGCCGAAATTTGGTAGTAGCAGGATCGTTGACTATCGACAGGATCTTGTAACATTCCCCGTCCCCCTTTAGTGATAAAATATTTCCGCCAGCTGTGTTTGCTAGACACCTTGAGATAACCAGATGTTGCAGAGGGTATCCTTTCGGGACCTGAGGCATCTATAGCTGAAAGGACACAAGTGGAAATTTCTCCTCCAGAAGACGGTGATAGCGCTTTCAGAGACAATGGAACATCCAGACATCTCGATGCCGAATTTCACTCTTGTGAGCGGATCTCATGTTCCAGATTTTTCGGCGCACCTTCATTACCTTCCGACGACAGACTGACGCCCTTGAAAAGGGTCTTTTTGCTGGACATGATTGGCCGGAAGAGAGGACCAGTAGCCACTGAAGAAGAGGATACGGGGATTTTCTCTGAAATAAAATACGCAGAGTGTTTTGGAAAGGAGAGAGTTTCTGGGAGACAGCTGGAGTACGTTCACGAGTCCGGTGGATTTGGAGCCCCGCTTGAAACGATGTCTGACTGACCAACCCGTGAATTCCCCGTGGTGTTGTGTTTACTATTTAGTGGAGAATTGTTCTTCACGTTAAACCCTTTCACTTGGACTGTTGTGATTTAAATAGAAATTATTTAATCGAGATAAGAACGAGTGGTTCTTTGTACATATATAGGGCTATAAAATAAATAAGTGTCAAAAAAATTCTCAGCATTCTTCGATCTATCGAGATCAAGTCATTACAATCTGAATTCAATCACTGTCCCGCGAATATGGAATCAACGGGTCATTGAAAGCCATGCTGAACGGCATGCATGATCTCAATGACCTCCCTTGATCAACGCTTGATAGGATGGATTTCTTGTGGCCCTGTAGAACCGCACAACCAAGCTACTGACCGTTAGGCTCGTTGCACACACAGGTTGTTTTTTCTTCTGTCAGTATTCTGCCGAGACAACTCCCAGAAATCAAATGCTTACATACACGGCGTTTAAATTCCGACTCCGTCGTAAGAGTCGGCATCATTTCATTAACAAATAAATTTACTTTCACCGTTTTATTTAGACTAAGGACTGCTTAAGGGTCATTTGAAATGAATAGAGTACAAATTCTATCATTATTATTTTGTTGTCGAATGAAGAGGAAAAGGGGAAAAATTGACTTATTTCGATTTAGACAATTAATGGGAAAAAAGGATTTGGGAGCTTTTTACACGTTATTTGAAGATTTGAGTCAAAAGAAATTGATTTTGAAATTTTTCAATTATTTCAGAATGAAGAGTTCCTTTGGGGAATAACATGGGCGGCTAAAAGATATCAACAGGAAAATACCAAAATGAGGAATTCCATTCAGCCTGTAGAATTTCTGTCTTTAAAAACCCGTAAACAGCATTTTTTGGTTTATAGCAATTAAAATTTTAATGCTGATATTTAACTCCCTCAACTTGATAATAAATGAAAACTTATTGATGCTGAAATAAAAGTGTTTCATGCAGGGAGATCAATTGATTGCGAATAAGCAACTCTAGACATTACAAAAACAACGCGTATGTTACCTTGCATCTGATGTTCCGAGAGCGCTAGTGACAAAGTCCGATCAAAGGCGGATGGACCGAATCTTTATTTGTCCGCCTAGTGTGTCAGCTCTCGTATAATTCAATACACTACTGTTGTTATGTCAGCATCGGGGAAATATAAGCGATCAGAAAAAGCGCTGTGTGTGCCACCAGCCGCAGGGACGGACGTGGGCACGTTTGCAGCCAGTCCGTTGTCCATTCGCCCAGGACAAAATGGACTTCCCTTGACAATGCCGCACGGAGACCTTTCGACTCTGCCACATCAAATGAGACGAAACTGAATACGAGAATGGTAGGTCTTTTTCAAAACTTTCTCGCTTCCAGCCGGGGGGTTTGTTTTTGGTGCTGACCCAGCGATGTACAGGGGTAAATCCACGGGGTCCCATCACAGTCTCTGGCTCACCTCCTCATGGTAGCACCGGACAATGGGCGTCGGGGGTCTTAACGGTCCCAGCAAAACACCCTTGGGTTGCCAGCCCAAGATGGGGTGTCGAATGTTGGCAATAATAGAAATACTACACTGACTACCAATAAGTATTTGGACACCTGTGATAGGGAAGAGAAACTAACTTTATTCAAAATCAATGGTTGGTAGAGCCTCTACGAGAGGTCATGACAGCGTGGACCCTCGGAGGCGTACTTTCCACAAGTCTTTGTATGACAGCCAGTGGTATTTTCTTCCACTCGGCTTGGAGAAGTTCCTTCACCGATTTTGCACGGGCAGTGCACCCCTGAATTCGGCGATGCCACTCGGCCCAGGTCTGGACTCTAGGCAGGCCAGTCCATTCGATGAACTCCATTGGCACTCTACCAAACCTTGGTGAACGTTGAAATGTGACAACTGGCATTGTCGTCCTAAAAGTAACAGGGGTCCAACCCGTCAAACTGCCACAAGCCCATTATCATCCAAAATAGTGCAGTAGGCATCGGAATGGAGCTTACCATGAATGGGTCCCATCCCATCCCAGGAGAAACACCCCAGACCATCATTCCAGATATCGTCATTTGCATAGGTGTCCAAATATTTATTGGTAGTCAGTGTAATATTTTCGGGGCCTTGCTTCCAATGCAGGGGAGACAAAGCGGTTACTGTAAATGAGAGTTCCAACCACCTGAGCCATGCGTCCACCCTTGTGGCCTTCTGGGCATCCTTTGATGATTGCCCCTTTTTACCGACAAAGTTTTGGTAGAAAACCGCAAGAGGGAGCCCATGGTTCACCTGACGAATGGACAGATGGTTGGAGTTCGTGGGCTCTTTTTAGTATTATGAATCGCAATGATGTACAAACTGTTGCACTGACTTTGCGGCCTGTTCACATCGCAATACTTCTTTTTCCACAAACGGGTAGCGACTCTTGTAGCTGGGGAGAGAAATCGCTTGATATTACGAACGTCCTGTTTTATTCTCAAAGTACAAAAAGACTTTCAAGTAGACCTCCCAAAAAGACTGATTTTCCCTTCATAGATATTTATGTAAGTAAATAATAATGAGTGTCTGTCTTTGGGTGGCTGCCGGGCCGATACTACTTCATCAGCGTATTACTGGCACTTACGTGATGGTTATAAGCAGTGTGTGTTTTTTCTTGTGCAATCATGAGATGATTCCGTTTTCCTATTTGATTTGCTTTTGTCTATTTATAACAGGAATATCAGATATTTTCCAAGCACTCCAATAAATTTCATCTTGATGATTTTTTTAAAATTTTTTTTTCGAAAATCAAATGCAATCATACATAATATCGCCAGTTGGGCGCTAAACATGCCAACGTGAGAAACTTGAATGAATTTTCACCACCGCGACATGAACTCCAGTAACCTGTTTCCATAACGCCCACCGTAAACATACACGATCGTCCAGCAGAGTTCTTGTGATGGGTAGACAGTACTGTCCTACCGTCACGCGAAAAAACCCTGAATACGGCTGCCTTAAGTTGACGAGTCTAAGCGAGGAGGCATTAAAGCAGACCACAACATTTGTCTCGCTGAGTGCGCTTCATTAGGCGAGACATTCTTTTCGCTCGTGTTTATACAGATAAATTTATATAATAGTTAAAATTAAACTGTAGATAAACTTAGAAATTCCTAATTATTTGAGCTTTAAAATAATGTCTTGCATAAGGAAGTCTTAAACGATATTTCTTCAACTGCTTTGGTATTGATGGTTTTTGACTTGATTTCATTCTTCAAGATTCATATCTTTAAGAGTGGAAAGCTTACGTTTTAGAACTGAATTCCCTTTCCGTTTTACACTAGAATTTATGAGTTTTGAATGAGGTGAAAACGAACGATAGTTTCAATTATTTAACATAGTATCAAATAAACAATGAGTTAATTTGGAACTGTGTAATCTATGCTTATAATAAAGCTCAGTGTGTTTGCGTTATACAGGCGAGACCTTGAACCTACAGCTACCAGCTTTGGTACAAGTTTACCTTGGAGGTCTGGAATGTGCACCTCGAAGCCCTTTTTCACATTTTTAATTAGATATTGAATTAAAAATGAAGCGAAATTTCGACTTTTTCCGCTATAACTTCTGGAAATATCGCACAAAGACGAGTTTTACATAAAATTAAAGATAAAAATTAGCTTTCTAATGTATCAGTATTTTAACATAAGCTTCTATTTTTAACGAATTTTTAAAAGAAATATTTTTCAACAATATCTTTCGGACAAGACAATGAAATTTAATCTGCACGAGCACGTGACGAATGATCTTTTATCAATATGTTGCCATCAGATTGACAAAAACACAAAATAAATAATTATTGCAAATTAAACCTATATAAATGTCATTTTCAGCCCGCGTCTGCATGAAATGAAATATAAAATATGTTTTTTCTAAACAGAAAATAACACTTTTTGTGACTTAAATAAATCTGCGTTATTTAAGGCAAACCTGGTTTAATATTTATATTCAACTCAAAGTTCAACGGCTCATTTGTAAGACTTTAATAATAAAAATGCATCTATAAATAAGGATCTAAACGAAGCATAGAACTACATAGTATATAACATGAGTCTATAAATGCTTTAAAAAATGAAGAATTTTTAGCTTTTAATTAAAAAGAGATAAATTTTAATCCACTCATTCTCTAAAACTGACTGACTTATGAATATTTGAAGATCACTATTCAGTAAAAACGAATAAATTTAAACCACTTCATCGACCATTCCAAAGATGATGATACCTCAATCAACGCTCGGGATTTCTCAAGACTGACTGGCCAAAGAATGAACCTGTTGAATGTTCCAAACATTTCTATTCAAAACTTCACAAGTCGATCAAATTTGATAGCAGAAGATAGAATTTCAAAGCTGAAGTATCAAGAACATTTCGTAGGATATGATTCCTTCTAACTAAAAGATGAATAAAATTTAGACGTAATAATTTTTGAATTATGTTTATAGACCAAAATAAAATAAAATATAATTATTCGCGTCATTTAAATCCTTTTGAACAAAAAACTAAAACCTGAATTCTATGATGAATATAAGTCATTTTTGTTGAATAATTCTTGAAATATTGCATAAATTATTCAATAGAATATTTAATTATTATCTTTCACTTATATATATTTTTAAATGTTTGGTTTCGGTGAAAAATTGCAGTTTAATCATTTCCACTTTAATTCAAAGTTGAAATTTTGCGAGAGCTGACAGATAATTAGAGACATATAGTATACATTACGGGCTTAAACCTTTATAACTATTAAAATTTTAACCTTAAAATTTTTTGATGAAGTAACTATGAATAGATAAGTTAACTAAAGTGACAATGACAAGTCAACTAAAGTATGAAAATGACAATGACAAGTCAACTAAAGTATGAAAATGACAATGACAAGTCAACTAAAGAATTTAATTGGCAATGACGTTACATAAAGTATTTATCCGATAATTTTTAATAGCAGAATGATTATCGAACCAACTGGTCGCCAAAGGTGGATAGTTAAGAAATAAAATATATTATCAAGAAAAACTTTTTTTCATTTCATTTCTATCAGTCGAAAATGGCGATATATTTACTCTTTCACCATTTCAATGAGTATGACAAATCAAGAAGTTCCTTCAGATAGCTGAAGGACTTTGTTCATCTTTTCTAGATCAGCCTTCAAGAGAAAAACCATTCCGTCAACATATTTTCTAAGAGTACTTCCAATGAAATGGGAGGAATTCTTATCCATGAATATAAATTAATTTTTTCCTTTCATTTACATTTCAGAAAGAACCGGGTGTCAATTACTGTTTTTAAAAATAAAATGCCGATGAAAAAAATGTCGGTGCTCAGATGTCTGAAATGCTTTCACTGCAATGATAATTCATTTTCTTCTTAAAATGTTTTGGAGAAGAGATTTTATTGAAAATGGAATGATATATATTTTTTTTTATCCTTCAAAATTTGTCAAAAGCGAGTCATATATCTTTCATTCAAAATAAATAAATAAATTAGAAGGTTTCTTTCGTGAATCTTTAAAGATATTTTGTGATAAAATCTTTGGAATGTTGAAACGTTTCGAGTAAGAATAATTTTCGACTTTCTTAACCGACTGCGTTCAAAGGAAAAATTTGATTTTTTGAAAACTATTTTTGATTTTCAGATGTATTATCAATTATAAGCACTATAAACAAAAAAACATTATTTGAGAATATATTTTGGGAAATAGAAAAAGGTAAATTTTAGTGAAATTTAACCAAAACAGTAACCATTCTACACAAAATAGTAATGCAACAACCCTATTTTTCTTTGTGCACACGTTATGGAATCTAATAATAGATGAAATGAACCAATATTTAAAAAAATGTTGATATGCAAAGAAGTGAAGGGTAAAAATAGACTTATATATGCATTTTTCCCATAAATTTGCCACTTCATTTTTCTAAAAACACATATACATGAAATAGTATTTCACTCACGATAAAACTTTTGGTTCCTATCATTTAAAACATACTCTGAAATGTTTATGGAAATTCCTCCTTTAGTTTTTGGGATATCATGTCAACGGTGCAGAATTTTATGAAAATTGAAATTTTAGCAGAGAAATAAATATTGCTTAAAATTTCTCTGTATACTAAGTGAGACCTTTCTTTTCTAAGCAAAAACCAACTGTTTTGGAAAGAGAAAAGTCTGAATGACATGAAATAACACTTTTTAAATTAATCGCCAATGCGGTCAAACACCAGCGTTTTCAACGAAGTCGGATACCTTAAAACAAGTAAAAAACTATTTCCGAAAGACAAAAGTCTGAACAGCAAGAAAAAATAAAATAAAATCGCCAATGGGGTCGATCATTAGTGTTTTATAACGTAGTGGACACCTTCAAATTCCCAACGAGCGAACACAACTCCGAGAAATGAATCATCTTCACTGCATGGAGTGATTTCCCTCGTTGGCCAGCCGATTAGCATCATTGTCATGCAAGCACTCCGCTCTTCTTCTATCGCCCTCGAGCCTCATACTTAGGAGAATGGACGATTCGGGCATTCACTGGAGCGAAGAGCTCTACGATAGGATTCGGTTCTCGCAAACTTATTTTGTCTCCAACTCTTCCTAGAATGCGAGGTGTTGCGTAGCTGTCTTGTCAATAGAATGATATCGTTGAACACCATTAAGGTATCCGTTTAAAACACTGGTTATCGATCGCATTGAGGATTTTATTTTATTGTTATTTCTAGTAGTTCAGTCTTTCCTCTTCACGAAACACATTATTTTTTCTGAAAAAAGGAAATCTTTCATCACTTCGAATTGTTCATCACTTAGATTTCTTCAAAAATTTTATTTCCATAAAAATTCTCCACTGTTCCCATGATGTCTCTAAAACAAATAGAGGCCTTAAAATTTCAGAGCGTGTCTTAAATCCATGAAATGAAGCAAAAGTTGGATTGACTTTTTCATTTAGAGGTGTTTTGAGGAAAATGAAGTTGGTATTTAATGTTAAAAATGCACATATGCGTGCAATTCAATCCATCACTTCTTCGCATCTCTAGATTTTTTTAAGATTTTGGTACGTTTCATTCATCCTTATATTCCATGACTTGTGTGCAAAGAGAAATAGGATTACTGCATTACGATTCTGTATAGGGCGCAAGCTGTTTTTGTTTAAATTTTATCAACATTTTCTACCCGTTTTCCTATTTTTCAAAATATATTATCTTTTCCAATAATTTAATTTCATTCATAATCTTTTGTATAATAATTGACATCTCAAAAGCATAGTTTTAAAAAAATCCAATTCTTCAAAATTTTTCCTTCCAGCCGAATGATACCGATCATCCATATATTCATACATAAATACACGTGTGTGCGTGTGTACATATATATATATATAGTTAGTTTATGTAATGTTTATATTCCAACATTTCCCATGAGAAATTAATAAATGTCTGTACTCTTATATATAACGATTATTTAAATGAAGATATAATTAATAAACATAACTGGCTAGTTTTATGCTATTTTAATATTACCGAAAATTATGTATTCATTTGTGTTTATTTTTACAAACAAGTTAAGGGTATTCCAATTAATGCAGCTTTCTCAAGTGCTTTAGCCAACATTTTCCTACATTATTGCAAGAATATAAATAAATAATAATTACTTAATAAATGGATGGAAATTCATTGATGATTTAATTTTGATTAACTTAGATAATACCAATATTGTTACTAACACCTATCCTAACGAATTGATTTTAATGATTAATGATGGGTGGATTTTCCTGTGGCGAGTAAGTTTTTTCTCTTTTTGTTTTCTTAATTTAATTGAGTTGTTCGTTTTAATTTTGGTTGAATATTCTTATGCAGTTTTTGTCTTTTTTATATATTGTTGTTTCATTTGGTGATGTTTTTTTAATGTTTTGCTTTGTTTTTGTCATTTGCTGTTTAAATTGGTGTACGTATGTGTGTGTGTGTATATATACACAATAAAAGCTCTTTATTCGCGCTTCCTTCATTAGCGGATTAAAAAAATGCGACCCAATTCCTATATGCGCTGCAAAAAAGTTCTTTATTCGCAGATCTCACAAGTACATGCATCATAATAAAAGGATTCCAACCCAATATCCTTTGCTAATGCCGTCCAATGGACTAACGAAAAAAGTAGAATAGATCTTATTACAACTTTGCCTAAAGTATGTTGTTAAATGATATCGCCGAGGATTTTGACATAAGCCGCCTTCGCCGCGATCGGTGTTTTTGAGAATGTAAACAAACAGAATGAAAGCAACCTTATGACTCAATGAATAAAGTATGTTTGTAGAATGAACGACTAAGAAATAAGGTACCACTAACAATTAAGTAATGAAAATTGACTCGCCCCATTCCGAAGATTACTTTGAATCTGACGCAAAGAAGGCAAATCTCAAAGACTATTTTATCCATTTTAATGTAACGATTAAAGACTGGAGCAAATGATACGAATACTGAATGGACGACTCCATTGCATACAATAATCAAGCGGAAACATGAATAAGAAAAAGGAATAGACAGGAAATAATAATAATAATAATAAAAAACTAAAGTTTTTGACTGCAAACATAGCAAAATCGCCAATGGAATAGCGGGAGATGGGTTTGAACAGATAGATTCGAGTGACATTCAGGAATGGCTTGAATCGCAAGATGAAGATTTGACTGAAACCGACTTGGAGGAAATGTTCAATTCGCAGCCCATTGAAGAAAAGGCTTCAACAAGCACTGGAAATTTAATTTGAAAAATCTTAGTGAAGGTTTGAGAATGGCAAATGAGCTTTGCGGAACATTGATCCATCTATGGAACGTTTATTTTTAAGAGGCAAATTGCTAATGCGACTGCTGCGTGTTAGAGTGAATGGAAGGAGCTTTTAAAAACTGCCAAGCAAGAGAAAATGACAAAATTCTTCAAACCATTGCCTAAGCCTTAAGATAATGAATCAGGATGTTATATATATATATATATATATAATTCGAATTATTGATTCAAACAATCTTACTTTTTACATCTCGCATTAGATCCTAAGCCTTCTCGGGAACAGGTTGGAATGCCTTTGCACTGAGATAAGTCATCCAACGCAAATTGCTCTTACACTGCAAGATTAACACTCGCTCTCTACAACCCTAAAGAGTTTAAATTAATAAGCAGGGCTTCTTTTTTCCGAAAAATGAGTCACACTTAATATCATGGATGGAGGTTTGCGTTTTGAGGCAAGCCCTAAGGAATAGTTAAATTGATTCAGAAGGCTTTTAAAAACAACGTATTTGAGAGAAGAGATGACATTTCCGTGCTTCCACATTGAAATAAAGCTACGAGTACTCATCTAGAGGAAGTTCAGAAAAAGGTGCTCTATCCGACTGAAGGGGAAATGAATCATTGGTCTTCCAGCCGAACCTGCTTTAACAAACGCGTCATAGATATTGATTGCAGTCTTTTGATTACTTGAAGATTTCCAGACGATAGATTGGAGAATGATCAGCGGGATGAAATTAAAATACTAAAAATAGTCACGTGAAGGTATTCGTAAAGTAAAAATTATGTTCTCATAGGTCCATTGATTTGTAAACCAGGGCGATCGGTCTCCTCAAATATATTTCGCATATTTTGTAATAAAGAGGTTAATTCCTAATCCCATACTAACTTTAGTAACCTGTTTCAAGGTAAAGTTTTTTTATTTTCTCAAAGAAGCTGCAGAATATTTATATTTGGTTTAAACGTCGCCTCTTTATTAAACCTATCGAGAGATTTTTGGCGAAATGGTGGAGGATTCATCCAAGTTTCACAGCCCACAGTGTCTGGCAATAGAATAAAACGCGTTATTTTCAACCCATTGTCCCTAAAATTTCACCTAAAAATACAAAAATCCCCAACAATATCACAAACCTAATTTTATATATTTCAATCTGTATTTTTGAATGGACGCTTTTGCAGGCTTCTGAAAGCACTAGACAGACCGTCAGCACTTTGTTGGATTTGGTTTCACATCTGATAAATGCCTACATGGAAATGTTAAATTCATCTTGTGTTTACTTATTCGAACATCCGAAGGAGTAGGCTCAAAATTGGATAGGAATCTGAAAAAAAACCTATTTTAAGTCGATTTCCAAGCATTTTTGAGTGCTTTTTGTTACAGCTAGATATTTTTTAAAATGCGTTTATTTCATTCATTTTCTCGAGAAGGTCTAAATAGCGGCAATTTGTATTAATTATTTGATTTGACAGAATTTTAACGACTTCAGTACGTTGTAGTTAAAAAAGTAAAAACGAATATACAGAAGATCGTAATCTTCGTATGCATTCTTTCATATCTTTCTAGGTTCCCAACCTTTTTTGAACTGGCGCCCCCTTTTTCTAGTGAATATTTCAATACCGCCCCCCCCCCTCCAACTCCAGAGAAATAAGAGCGTACGTAATGCATGGTGAAATAAAAAAAAAATTACTAATAGATAGAAAATTGTTGGAATTGAAACGCTATAGAATTTCTTCCTTGCTTAAAATTTGTAACTTGCCTAATACAAGGTTAGGCAGGGGTTTTGATGATACGAAGTAATCCATCAATTTATTCTATCATTGTAAGACATCAAATTCCCGATTTGGCGCATGCAGGCACAGAGCTGTATATACTAGAGAGGTATATAATGGTATCTCCTTCTCTCAACAGTGAAGTCTCATGTTGAAATTTGTGAATTTCCGCACACGTGATAAAAATCACGCTGATCATTCTTTTCTAAGTCTTTTTTAAGGCTATATTTGGTTAATCTTTCCACGCCTCTGTGCGCTATATTAATGTCCCCCTCATTTTCTCTGGGTCTTTTACCGCCTCCCTGAAAGCTGCAAACGCCCACAAGGTTGCGTTATCGCCCACGTTGGGAACCTATGTTCTAGAGAATTCAAGGAAAGGGGAGAATAAAGACAAGCACACACACCCCTACCAGCCGCCCATCTGTCGCATTCCAGCTCATAAAATAGGGCGTCTGAATGCGAGAGATGTGGGCTTCCACTGGTCGGTTTCGGCTGCTTCAGTGCCTCCTTTTCTTTTGCAGGAGGGTGCGATTGTCTTCAATTAAAATAATCTTACTTGAGTTAAGAGGCACAGAAAAAGGAATACAGTAATTGAGTAGCTCACCACACTGTGCAAAGCGATGCCATTTTGAGTGAGTTCATAATCGAAACAAATCAAAACGTCAGCCGTAAATATATCAGCAAATAAGAAAGTACATTAAGATGTTCAGCTCATGAAAGGTAGACTCAGTCAGCTGGTTCACTCAGTCAACGATTAACCTGAACTGAAGTATTGTCACAAGTCATCCTTAGTCACGAAATCCTTTTCAGATGGAGAGGAAGTATGTTCCGAGAAGCGTCTAAATTACAAATGAGTTCGAAAGAAAAATTCGATGTCTTCATCTTTGATGAGCAGAAGGAAGACTTGTTCCAGTCAAGTCACAAGTTGGTTTTCTTTTCCGGTTGTATCTCCATCCATCTTCGTGCAAGAAAGAATAACTGCTCCGAGAGAACCCTCGCTCCCGCAAAAATAGAAAAAAAAGAAAAACACATATTAATAGGATGCTTCAATTAATATTTGAAAAAGGCACAAAAGAAAATGCATATAATGTAAAGACTTTCTTAAAAAATTTAATTTTTTGAAAGAGACCAAACATTAAGAAATATATTCAGAATTTTCCTTTTAATCTGGATCCTGTGCTTTTTATTGTTTATAGCGGTATATACATAAAAAAAATAGGAATACGTATTTTAGTTTGTTTTTTTTCAACCGCTTGAAACGATCATTTCTCACAAAATGACAATTTTAGTAGAAAGTCCCTTTTTCGAATTCATTCATCAAAGCCATTGTGTTTCAGCTGTCACACTGAAATACACGCGAATGCTCAGGTGAACAGATGCGGAAATCCGTTTCTGAATTGGGTTCAAACTTTTGTACCCACATATTTCATTGATCCAACTCTAGAATTTGTTGTCATAACGTCCTTGCAATGAAAAAAATACCTGTGTATGTAGTTCGTTGAAAATTCAAATATAAATATTTATATCACATACACAAGTTTGAAGTCATAACCACATCGCAAATTTCTCCTGTCTTAGAGGGCGACAACTAAAAAACGCCTTAAGTCGAACAAAATTCCCAGAATTTTATTGTTCAGACTTGCGGAGGTCTAAAACGGGAAAATTTGGCAACATCTCGAGGGCGGGTCTTTTGGCAATTATTCTTTTTATTACTTTCTTGTATACGAAATGCACAAAACGCATGCGCATGATATTACTGAAGCAAATTAGAACTTACAAATTGAATCATAATTTTAATCATAAAACAAACATTTATAAGAGGAAGTGAAACGGAACGATGCGCGTAACATCTTCAATTACATATTATTTCTCTTCGTTCATTCATAGTTATATTTCTTTTGAACGCGACAAAAATTATTTAATTATGGCTTCCTTTAAAAATATTTTAATTATATATTAATTTATTTCGTATTATATTAATGTTTTCATGATATTTCATTGCATTTAAGTACAGTACAGCATCTCATCCTGTTTTCGCTCTACGCAGAGAAAAAAAAACTTAGTACTTAAAATTTAATACAATTTTTCCATTGCAGCTTTAGTTACCAAAAGTAAGATTCAAATTTAATGCAATTTCTCCTCCATTATATTCTGTTTGCATCGGAATTTCCTCCCCGATTCCATTCGGAGCCCTTTTTCAAGCAACCCTGTTCATTATTTGAAAAATTGACTTTTTAGCCTTATTCATTTAATAATCTTTTTGAATATCGCACATAAATAGATGACAATTTTAACTGAGAACATTTTATAAAGGTATTTAAAATCAAAGAGAAAAAAAAATCCTCTATAAAAAAAGTTTCTTTCATATTACTCGTTATCTGAACCATCTTATTTGCATTAAAATACAAGTAATGTCCACAGCTCTGCCAGTTTCTCTTGGTACAAGTAATAATACAAATACAGGATATCTTCCATTTTGAACATTGTGCAGTTCAATGAATGGTTTCTGGTCACAATGTCTTGAATCAGTCGCATATTAAATACTATTTTAAAATAATTACAAAAAGCTGATTAAAATGGAGTCGCAAGTAAAAAATTTGGATGCTAGATCTCAGATTATTTTATTTATCTTATTTTGGGCCACGCTCGCCTGGTTGGTAGAGCGTCCGCCTCGTAACCTAAAGGTTGCGGGTTCTGTCCTCGTCTCGTCCAAAGACCGCCGTGTTGGCTCATGGCAGTGGGGGCACGTTCAGCAGGTCGTGACTGCACAGTCCTCCAAGTTCCCATCACAAAACGATACCTCTGGGGGTACTGAACCAGGGATGAGTCGGTCTCTGATTCGGATCTCAATTCTGACTTGCTGATGGATGGATGAGCGTATGAATGAGTTCGACCGCCCCTAAAAACCTTGTGTGTTTGAACAAAGTTGTACTCTCACCTGAACGGTGCTCGTTCACAACAAGAGGCGCACACCTCTGCCTTAATCGAAAGAGCTCTGCTCATTCGGCTTGGCCTGACCAAGTGGCATTAGACGACAACAACAACATGGTCTTAGGGAAAAAATTCGAAAACCGAACAGTGAAATAGAGGAAATAATACAGCCAAAAGAGAAGAGGGATCGATAGCTATCATTTATCCGAAAAAAGGAAATACGAAGATCAAATTTCAAGCGACAATAGGCCGGGTAAAACTCAAGTAGCAAATGATAACAAAGGAGGCATGTTGCAAACGAATCCAATCACATGATATGTGGCCGGAGCTAACCGCGAAAACCACGTGGTATCGTATGTATGTATATGCATGTAAAAAATTTTATGTTCAGTTGTGTTGTGTGTGCACGCGCGCGCGTCTGTAATATTGTTTGGTTTTCATGACGGTTGCTTCTAGAATGGCTTACCGAATATATCTTGTCTCGGAATATAATTTGAAATGATATTTTTACTCGGATTCATTGCTCACATGCCTTTACCTAAAATATGTACGCTGTTAAATCTTGTTAAGTTTGCTGCTACAAATAAACTGTTTAAAAAGACAGCCAGCTCGTTATTCCTTGGAATCTCGTATATTTTAACTAGGTGATTTACCATCATTTATTATTTTTAAGGCACACTAGTAGAAGTAAGCGAAGATGTCATTAAAAAATGAAAAGGATTTCCAGTAAATAATGAACTAACGCTTCATAATGAATTAAAGTATCCAACAACATTTGAAGGAAAAATTTTGAAAAATTGGATTAAAAAAACCTTTTTATTATTTTTAGATGTATTGTCAATAATAAACACTATCAATACAAAAACAATTATTTGAAAATATAATATATTTTGAGAAATAGGAAGATGTGAGATAAATTTTAATGAAATTGAACCGAAACGGTCTTCACAGAAGTGTGGTGCAGCCATCCTTTTTTTTCTTTAGGCACAATGATGAATGAAATGAACCACGATCTCAGAAAAATGTTCAGATGCAAAGAAATGATGGGTAAACATAAACGTAGCGATGCATTTTTTTCATAAATTCGCAAATTAATGTTTCTAAAAACACCTATAAATAAAAAAGTATTTCACCAACACTAAAAATTATGGTTCATTTCAATGCCCATAGTATTTAAAAAGAAGGGTGAAATTCGTATGAAAATACCTCTAGTAGTTTTTGAGACATCGTGTGGAGAATTTTCTTGAAAATTAAAGTGTTGAGAAAATTGAAGCTTAAGACGCACTTTAGCTGAAAAATATGTGACTTTGGATGATAGTCAGGCCTGCCTTTTCCTGGAAAAGATAAACTGTTTTGGAAAGAGGAAACTCGGAACTACCAGAAAAAAAAATTAAAAAATTTACCAATCTGGTTGATGACCAATTCTTTTAACGTAGTCGGACACCTTAACGCTTACAAGTTCTCTGAAAGTAAATCCAGTCATATCACCTGGAAATGGATTCCGCTTTCAAACAATGAAGGGAACAGAATAAAAGGATTCGCAACAGCGATATAATATTTGATGAAACTGCCTAGAGGAGCAAACTGAATAATAGTATTGGATCCAACATATTTCAGTTGTGTCATGAAATCTGGAAATATTAAGGTATCCGATTATGCTCACAACACTGGTTTTCGATCCCATTGGCGAATTTTTTTTTAATGTTATTTCTTGGCACTCTGATTTTCCTCTTTCCGAAACAGCTTATTATTTCTAGGAAAAGGAAGGCCTGGCTTGCCATCCAGGAGAATCTGAAGCAAAACTTATTTGTCAGCTAAAATGTGTATTTCATTTCAATTTTAATTTTTATAAAAAATCTACATTGTTAACATGGTATCCCAATAACTAATAGAGGTACTGACATAAACATTTCAGAGTGAGTTTTAAATACTTTGGGCAATGGAATGAAACTAAAGTTTTAGTGTTGATCAAATACTTTTTTATTTATTTATAGGTTAAAATTCAGTTGTGAATTTATGGGAAAAAATCATGTATACGTATATTTGTATCCGTTACTTCTTTGCATCTTAAAATATTTCTCCGATTTTGGTTCCTTTCATTCATCATTGCATTCTATAAATTGTGTAGAGAGAAAAATAGGATGGCTGCATTACAATTTTGTACAAAGTGTTCACTGTTTTGGTTCCATTTCATTACAATTTACTACCAATATTCTCAAAATATGCGATATTTTCAAATAATAATTTTTATAGTGTTTATTATTGACAGTACATCTAAAAACCATAAATATTTTTTTAATCCCATTTTTCAAAAATTTGTCGGATACCTTAACTTGGGCTGGTAGAGATGAAATGGTGAGATGGCAATGTTTCAACTGTGACAAGTTCTGCCACTCGATTCAGAATGGCCGTGATCAGGACAAGCACTTGAGTTTAAATGGTGGAAAAGAAGATCAATTATAACTACGGTGACCATATTTTTTCGGAGAAAATAAAGGACACTTGTAACGTGACATGAGGGGGGGGGTATGGTAATTTAAATTCGTGCTCAATAATTTTGTGTTGGGGTGGGGGTTTGTGCGTTCGTGTGACGTCACAAATGTTAATTTGGGGTCTTCCAAGGTGTGACAAATTGTGACATGGGGATTGTGGATTGGCAGGGTCAAAATTATCCCAAATATTGCGATCATTTATGGACGCCTCCTGATAAAAAAAAAACTCCAAAAAACTTAGTAATTCAAAAAGTTTATTAAAACAATAGAAGCAGACATTAATATGTTCAACGAGTTTTAAATAATGTAATATGTAAATATAGGATACTAAATAATTTATTGCTCGTACTTTCCAGATGTATGGATTTTTCGCAAAAGTGCCAGTTCACGCTTCAAAAAGTCGTGAAATTCAAGGCAATTCATTTCAAAGTTAAATTTTACAGCTATGTAGTTTTATGCTTGTAATGTACTAACACTTAATTGGGTTTTGTCACTGGTCCACATATTATTTACTAATGAAAATATTCTTTCGACGGGAGCATTAGTTCCAGGTAGACATAAAGCAAACTCAATGAGTTTACAAGTATTGTTGAAGGCAATATGATTCGCTTTAAAGTGATTAAATATCTCCCCCCACCTTAGGTGGCAGGATTTGCTGTTTTGCCTCCATTCGTCAATTTTTTCATTGGTAATGTAATTTTTTACGAGGGTAATTTCGTCAAATAATTCACCGTCGGATATTTCGACCGAACATTGTTCTGATATGAAAATGTAACTTGCCTCCACCTTCGACCACACAGGGACTTCTCGCAAAGTGATCCATTCAAAAACTTCTGCTTCATTGAAATACATGTCCCAATTGCTTAGATATTCAATGCATGTTTGATAAAACGAGCAGGCTTCAGAGATAAACTGTGTAGATTGCATATCTTGCACTTTTGATAACGTTTTCTTTATCACTATTGGAACAAACTTCTCATTTTTTCTTGAATTTAGCTTAGTTTTTAATTCCTTAACAAGTAACGATGTTTCACACATTGAAATATCTTGACCTTCAGCCTTCAAAATATATTGATGAAACATTGACGCTTGATTATGAACAAAAAATAACCATTCCTCTGATAATTCCCCATTGAAAAAGTTTTAAGTATTGTTGGGCATTTATCCCGATTTAAAAAGTAAGCCTTTAAGGGTTCAAATAGTTGTAAAACTCTATCCAGTGCTGGCAGAAGAGTTAACCATCTTGTTTTACTGTAGCCAAGTAGCTTTTTGTATTGGACCTCTGCCTCATCACAAAATTGTTTCAATATTTCTACTCGTATTGTGTAAATATAGAAATGTGAGTAAATTTTTACCAATACCACTTCAATATCTATCGGAAGGCAATCGACCGCAGTGCTGATGCAGTTATTGAATATGTGGGCTGCACAATTAACCCCAATCAATTTCTTTTTGCTCGATTGTTGCATTTTGTATAAAACATTGTTTTTTTCCTCTTCTTTGAGAACCACCAAAATTAACATTTGTATTATCCGCGCAAAAGGCTACCAATTTCTTGGTGGCCCCAAATTTCTCCAGCGATTCATTGATACAATTTGTCAAAATATCGGAATTTTCACCGGGAAGCTGTTTTATATTCAAAACTTTTACTCTAACTCCAAAATTGGGTAAAAAATATCTGACGAGAATTGTACATAATTTGGTGTTGCCATGATTCGAACAATCAGAATAAATGGTTATATAATTAGTTTCGCTTAGGTCACTTTTGATCGCTTCAAATGAATATGGGGCGAAGACATTGCAAATAATTGATTCCGTTTTTGTCCTTGCGCAAGAATATTTTTCTTCGAAACACTTCTTAGTTAGTTTGGAGGAGCAGTCACTAGATCTAAATGAATAATTGTGTTGAACTGAATGATAACACCACGATGCTTCTTTTAGGGCTAACGCGTTGTGGGTGTCATTATCTCTTTTATTAACAAAAAATTCATTTAAAGATTTGCTCGTCGAAGCTTGCCTATCCGCATCTTTGTGTTTTGAAGTTTGAAGATGCTGATTAATTGCTGATCTGCCGCTATTTGCAATGTTGAAAGTGGCTAAACATTTACTGCATCTCACATCGTTATCCGATTTTCCTTTTTTTATGAAAGGAAATTCTTCCTGCAATGCTTGGTTGAAAGTGCACTTTCTTTTAGGCGCCATGAATGGTAAAAGTCAAGATTTCTATAAAATTTAGTTAGATAATACCGAAATATCAAAACTGAAAATACAAAGCAAACTTACAAACTTACCTGTCTCCTATATCATATAGGAGACATCAGCTCTATACATATCTTTTAAATGTTCATGTTTAAAAATAAAATTCCTCTTTCATCTTTTAACTGATCAAAAATGTACATAAGTAAAAGGCAGCAGTTGCACTTGTAGTACTTCGATAAATGGATAAGATCAAAAAAGTTAACATCACAATCAAACACAAAACAAGCCAAATAACAACGCGTCTCCCAGTCAATGGTGAAACAAAATACAAAATTTCGCGCCAGACAAGAAGAAAGTGGAATGCGCGAGCATTCGTGACGTCAACACATTCATTAACATAATATTTTCAAACAAATGAGCAAATGGCATTGCAGGATTAGAAAAACGCAGCGAATGTTTATCATTTACAATCCAATCACGTACATCTGCACTGGTCTCTTCCATGTTTGCTGACCATGCACGGAGCACTTGGGTTCATATCACCACACGGGTTATTGATCATCAATTTCGAGATCAGCTCCTTGTGGTGGTGGTACTAACGCGAGAAGCAAGCATTGCTCCGGCCCGACTGCGTATTAGTCAGCGTACGGCTCGGCTGGCATTTAGAAAAATACGTTGCGGGTGCTCCGATCTAGAGTTGCAGAAAACCAATTTGAGAAATTTGATTTTGCGACGATTTCTCAAAATAAAGGACAATATGCTTATTTCAGGAAATAAATAAAGTTAGAGGACAGAGCCTTCAAATAAAGGACTGTCCTCTGAAATAAAGGACGTCTGGTCACCGTAATTATAACTGCAAAAATGATACAAGTTCAAATGACACATTGAAGGAGCATTTTGAAGAATGGTCTGATGCATGTTCAATCCGTCAGGGTCAAACGTCCTTCCGTCGGAATGGCGTGGAAGTGGGAGATGCCAACTTGGGAGTCATCCTCCTCATCTGACTGCGGACACTAATATGAAAAAGAAACTTACGTGAACTGGAATTCGTGAAGGAAAAAAAAAGGATTCTTTATGACAGCCAATTGATTCTAATTATGAGAGCCAAAGTGCAATCAGTTTTCACCTCATCTTCAATGCATTTTGTTGAAACTCAGTATAGCATCAACATTACGGGTGCAAAATTCACATTATAAATTCGTATTTCACCATTTCCGAGTCCTCGCTTTTTAAGCATCAATTGGCAAGTATTTCTTCTCGTTATAAAAGTATCTACAAGGATGGCAAATATTTTGAAGAATTGGGCCTGCCCGTAATTAGCGTTCAGTTGCCATTTTGCTCGATTATTATCAAGAAAAGACGTTTTTCCTATTTGTTCCGAAAATTATATGGGAACAAACTAAGAGAGAATTTTAGTCAAGCGTAGTAAGTGTAAAATTTTATGAAATACGGATTTTATGACTTAAAAACCGGCTCGTGGACAAATAGATTCAGATTGGCTGGAATCACTCGAAATTATTTTTCGTCCAGAAATGGATATATTGAATGAACCCGATTCTCTATCAGCCTCCAATTGCTTCAGAGAATCTCACTGCATTGATATTCCATTTAAGGCAACACATTCGGATGAAAAATCATGAAAAGACCGAATTTTTTTTATTGTCTCATGTGATAAAGCCGACTTTTCTAAATATGCCTATATAACACAGTTAAGAATAGATAAATATGCATTTTGTAGAAGTTTCAGGATGTTCTATGAATTTCATATCAAGTTACTGCAATTTGAAATCATCAAATTCGTTTTTCTCCCTGATGTCATTTTGTTTACGTGCCTTCGAAAGCTTTTAAAAATTCATGTAGAAATGTGAAATTTTTTGTGAATGTTCCTAAATACAAAAACTTACTATGGAATTTGCTCTCAGATGCATAGATATTTTTTTAAGAGTTCAAACTCAAAATATGTGGGTTTTTTTTCAGATTTTTTTCTATGCTTAACAATGAAAATATTTATAATTGAATAATTATTTTAGGAGGATAAATTCCGTAGGAAATTTTATGTAATATATAACTAACTACCTGGAAAAAATTATGTGAAAAAAATTTAATATTTAAAAAAGTTTTAGGGTTTTAAAAAACCATCTTTTTTTTAAAAAAAATTAAATTTTTCAAAAACTGTTGAAATAATTCATTTTTTTTTGTGGGCAGCTATAGAATACTATTTAAGATAATATGCATTTAAAATCTAATTTCAAATATTAAAATTAAAAAAAATTTTAGATGGTACCGTGTTACCTTAAGAAAAATCTCAAGAAAAGAGAAAATTTCGTCGATTCAGATGTACCGCAGGGATCAAAATTTATTGATTAACAGCGCCAGAGTTATATCAGATTTTTTTAAAGGAAGGAAATTAAAATATGACATTTTGGAGAGACCTCAAAAAATATGAGGCTTTGTGGGAGGTGAGATGTGAAGAAAATCCAGACTCTAGAAAATCCAGAAATATGGACTAAAAAATTTAACTAAGCATAATCAAATGAATTTCATTAAGCATACCAAATCAAATTCAAACTTCTTGGTGGAACAGCAAATTGAAATGAAGAGCAGAAGGGAAATGACTTTGGAAACTTTTACTACAATTATGGACCTTACCATCCAACGAACATAAAACCGAATTGATGGAGTTCCAGCCATCCACTATAAATCAACGTTCTTCGGTGTCATATCTTTGAAAAAGTTAACCATTTCAAATTCCTGGGCAGAGTTAATAGTAATAAACTCTGAGCAGAAATGGACAAAAGAATACAAATGGCTAATAAATGTTTCGTTGGACTGAAAAGACAACCAATCGAAAAACTGAACTGAGAATTGACAGGATTCACTATGCCTGATGTACAAATGAAACTTGATCTCTCAACCCGGACACGCAAGAGTTCAATGGACATGTTCGAGAGTTCGGTTTGAGGTTTTATGGCACAAGAACCAATATGAAGGTTATTCAAAATTTAATAATAATAAAAAAATTTCAAGAAAAATACTTCCGTTAGTAAAAAGTTGAAAAAAATTACAAGATGTCCAAATGAATTCAGACGAAGAAATAAAAACCTACACATTTTAAAAAGACAAAGGTTCTTAAGGTATCCGACTACGTTCGAGGCCATTTTTTTGAAACATTGGATTTTTTAAAAACAAGTTAAATTCATGGTTTATAAATATCTTTTCACTTATAATACAAAATACTATAAATACAACAAAATGATTTGAAAATGTAATATATTTTGAGAAATAGGAAAATGTGTAGTCAATTTTAATGACATTGAAACAAAACGGTGGACACACTACACAAAATGGTAATGTAGTAGTCCTATTTTTCCTTGTACACAAGTTATAGAATATAATGAAGCAGGAAAGGAACCAAAATCTAAGAATGGATTTGAGATGCAAAGAAGTCATGGGTTAAAATACAGATATAGATGTATTTTTTTCCATAAATTCACAACTTTTCTAAAAACACCCATAAATGAAAAAGTATTTCACCCACAATAATACTGATGGTTCATTTTATTGCAAATACCATTTAAAACGCACGGTTTTTTTACGTAAATATCTCGATTATTGTTTGAGATATCGTGTTAACGGTGGAGAATGTTTATGAAAATGGAAGGTGAGAACATTGAAGCGAAAGACAGACTTTAGCTGAAAAAATGTGTGATCCTGGATGACGGGTGAGCCTTCCTATTCATAGAAAAGATAACTGTTTTTGGAAAGTCTGAACTACAAGAAATAGTAATAAAAAACTATTTTGCAATGCGGTCGATAAGCAGTGTTTTTAATGTAGTCAGATATCTTAAAATGCTAGTCAACGTTCTAACATAAAATACAGAGTGCTCATTTTAAAATACTAATGCTACAGCTTTCACTTCTTCTTGTCAGTAAGTGGCTGAAGTAAATGAAGAGTTAATCCGTACCATTTAAAGCAGGCTTGTTGCAAAGGAATTTTCACACCCTTCGCTTCACTTGACAGAAAAATAAGAGCTTTAAGGAATGTTGCAGATGGAAGCATTCAAGGGATTATTTCCAGAACTCTGATAAGAAATGAACACCATCTCAACGGACGTTTTGGATTTTATTTCCTTTGTTTCACAACCATTTCATAAACGTTACTTCAGGAATGTGCATGGACATTGGAGCTTTCCATTTTTTTCTTCATCCGCAATTTTTAATTTTAACAAATGGATATAAATGCAATCCACAATTTTATCTCCTATTTTCATATCAGGAACACGTTAACACATCATGAACGTTCTTAACGTAGTCGGAGACCTTAAGTGGATTTTTGCCAAGCCACAAGGTCAAAGTGACTGCTGTGGTTTTGAAGCAAAATAAGCGTCGAGCATTAAGAGATGGACCTTTAATAAGGATGTGATAAACACTTATCCCACAATCACAATGTGGGTAATGGATCATTTAATAATTGATGTCTGCATGTCATTCTGGTGTGACCAATTTTCGGGCGAGTTAAAACGGTGTCATGTTCCCTATCATTTAAAGACGGCCCATTTTCTACGACAGGTTTGCAAGTACGAAGTTTGTTCAGAGTTTCCGAATCCCACCGAGTTTGTCGGTTTACGTACAGAGAGCTTTTAGCCCGTTTCTTGCAATCGCATGCGGGTAGGGGTGTTTCTGAGAAACGGGTTGCGGATTCTGCTCTTTGGTCAGCCTGCTCATTACCACATCTTCCTACATGGGATGGTATCCAGCAGAATAAAACTGTTGAGCCATGAGAAATAATCTTATAAAATACGTCTAAAACCTTTAAAATATTGGGATATTTTAAAGATGGTAAAACACTTCTAGAATCTCTGTCAATAATATAGCTTCCACAAGGTCTATTTCAAATTTCTAATGTCGGCTTCCTGGCACAGGGGGAGCGTGTCTTTCCCGTGATCTGGGCATCCTGGGTTCGAGTCTCGGTTCGGGCATGGTTGTTACTCTGTGTTCCATCTGTGAGATGCCCCTGTAAAAGGGGGTTGTGCAAGCGAATGTGTGTGTTTTCTTCATCTGAGCTACAAGTCAGACTTCTGCCCTCTGGAGGCTCAGGGGTCTTTACCCTCAGAAGCTACTGCACCCCCTTTCCGTGGTTACACGGACACGACATCACCATCGTCAAAATTTTTAATAAACCAGTGATAATATATTATTAAATAATAATTATTATAATAATATATCACTATTATTAGCTTAATGATAATAATAACTGATTTCAGCAGTAAATATTAAAACATAGAAAGTTGATGGCATCGGTAGATATTTAAGAATGATAATGAGCTATGTTGAAGGAATAATTTTAGACAAACAATATCTGCTGTGTCCGATTTGCTGAAGTTTTCGAAAGGATGAAAAAAACTAAAATGTTAGAATTCTTCCAGGAGGAAACCTGTTCAGGTATCCGAACACGTCGAAAATGTTGATAGCTAAAAGTAGCAGCATTTTCAACATTTCAACATTTATTTTATTGGATAGGCCAGTCTTTGAGATACCCAAAACAGGTTTACTTTTGTCTCTGCGTTCATTAAAAGTCAAGATATTCATATTTTCGTAATGATCGGTAAACCGGAAGTGGACACTGAAATAACCGGAAGCCCTGGTTTAAAGGATCAAAAACAAGTTAAAAATGTGTCAAAACGGAAATTTAATTTTAAATACGGAAAATGTTTCACACAGAAAACACAAAATGACAACGACCATTTTAACGACTTTTTTTTGGGGGGGGGAGGAATTTGTACCTAAAGATGTTTTGTTGAGCTCCGAATCCTCAGATTCCGAGTATTTATGTCTGTAATACATTTTAAGCCTTTCCTTCTCGTTCCCGTGAAAATGGAGGCGTGAAACTTCTACCTCTATTTCTCGCGCCCGTGATATTTCCGAGCTGGCGTACTCAAAAGGAAGGCGCCAAAAATACTAAAACAATCTATTTCTTATGCCCAGAATCATGTTTATTTCTTAATATATACACCAGACGGCACTGCCCTAGACTATTTCTTATGTTTTTAGAGTGGTTCATTTATTTTAAACTAGATGTCAGCAGAAAGGGAACTCGGTACTATTGTCCTGATGGCGATGTTAGCTTTTGCCTCTCATGCTTTTAAATTCATCACACAAGAAAAAAATGACCAGTATTTATTTACATTATGTGTAAATGCCATAAAATTATGTTTGAATGCTTAAAACACATTTTTTTATTTTCTCTCTTTGTTGGAAAGCTGACATTCAGTCATAATAACCCTGAATTTGGACTTTTTCGATTTTTTGTAAACATTTCAAGCTAAAAATGAAAACTGAATGCAAATATTGTACATGCACTCAGTTTTATGTCAAATGATGCGACCATTAAGGGGTTAATGAAGGTTATATAGGACTACTGAATATGCTTCAGGTTGCTGGGGTGCATCCTAGTGAGAAGGCTGAATTTGAAGCATTTTAAAGAAAATATCAGGCTCGATTTTTGATACTTAATATGAATTTTAAAAGATATATTGAAAGAAATAGTATATAACAAATATTTACAAGTAAATTCCTCAATATAGAAGGAATTGTACAAGAATATACGAGTAAATAGGAAGAAAGTAAAGCAGATAAGAGGATTGCCTCTATCAGTATCAATAGTTTAAAAGTCAAATCCGAAGTTCTCTCGCATGATTTCATCTGCCGGTAAAAGTAAACCTCGACTCAGCATTTCAGAGGATGTTTTCTTTTTCTGTTAGGTGCAGCATGTGGAAAAATTACCAGATATTTACAATAACAACCAACTGCTTTTTAGGAATAATTATACAAATAGATCAGATGGGTGGCCTCTATTTGCAGAAGCTTCATTTATATTCGAAACTGACAGCTGAGAATTTTATTTCCAGAAATGTTATTTTATGACATCAGCATACTAGGCAGATGCAGCTAACTTTATCATGATACTCTGAACAAACGATACTACACTTGACCAAATTTTATTCGAAAGGAATTTGTAGCAGCATTAAAGTTTTTAAGTTATGGATCCAGGCATATTTTTTTAGATAGCAAAAAACTTTCTTCTAAGAAAGATTTCAAAAACCGAGCTTTATTAAGAATATAGGGCTACTTCAAATTAATATTTCTAGTTCTGAAGCCAAAATAAAATTCCTTTGTCTTTTAGGTCAGTTACCGCGAGATCATATTCCATAACAAAAATCAGGTATTAGAATATTTCAGAAGACAAATTTAAAAAAAAAATATTCATAATTAAGCTATTTTTTTGTTTTAACTGCAACCAAAAGGAATTCAGAGAAATTTCGTCAAATTATAAAAATATATTCAAGTACATAAATATACATATATTAAATATGTGCATAAAAATAGATCGGATTATCTACAAATCTCATGCTATATTTTGAAGATTGAAATTGTCAAACTGAAATTTTTTCTCGGCGCTTTATGGTTACCGTTAAAATCAACGAAGCAATATTAATAAAGTATATGTCAAAAAATTGAAATTTCCTTGAAATTGAAGATAAAAACTGCACAGTAACAGGAGAGATAGAATTTTTTTTTTATTATTTTAAAATTAAATAATAAAAAAACCTTACAAGGAATTTAAACTTAACATTTGTATATTAATAATGATTACCTTTTTATTCCAGATAACTTTTTCCCATCAACTTCAAGAATGGAATTCATTTCCTTTCTCCTCAATAATCCGCAAATGCGTCCAGAAAGGACGGAGTATTTGATGCCGCGCCAACTAAAAGGATATTTTAAACAATACTTTACTGTTTGAAATTTATATTTTTAAGAAAAAAAGTAAATAAAATATCCAATTTAAAAAAACAGATTTAATTTCTCACAAATTGCTTGAAAACTTAGACATTAACGTCCCATTTTTAAGAAAAATAATGCATATTTCGAGGAAGATCTTGCATTTGAGTTTCAATTAAACAAAGAGGACGTCGTTTCAGCTGTCAGGTTCTTCTCCAAATTTTCGTACCACGCGAACGCAGGTATTAACTTCAGCTAATGGGTTGAACTCACGCACCCCAGAGAAGAAATTTAAATATGCATATATTTTCGTATAATTCATAACAGTGATTGAAATATTGAAATAAAACTAAATTACAAGAATAGAGCTTGTAAAATTTGCAGTGGCATCCAAAAATTGAAGCGTTATTCCTTCAGATATACTTTATATAAAGCTAAAAAGTTATTAGTTTATAGTTAAGTTATACTAACGTCCCATTGTAAAGCAGCACTAAGGCTATTTTGGGACTGACCTCGTCATTTTGAACCACGGTCAGATGACTAGCACAACACCTGAACAGGCACCCCCCCCCCTCTCCAAACACCAGCATAAAGCTAAAGACTAAATTAAAAGAAAATTGTAACATTATTTCAATGATGTCATAAGCCATTCCATGAAAGATAACATTGTCAAATGAAAGGTCATTCTATTAAGGGATGCTTTAAAATATATTTAACGTCTTTCCTTCTGATCAGTTTCAGCTTTACTTTAATGCTACGCGCGTACAGTTTGAGTCTGACATGTGCGAATAGTTCACTTATGAAAAACTTCGACCCTTTGATTGGAAAGGACTATTAAGATAATATTGATTTTAAAACAAGTTGGAAACTTAACCCTTGAACCGTTCATTTAATGAAACTTCCAATTAGATTATATATATTTTTACATTTATAGCTATTTTTGTCCTCGAAAACAGAATATGCTCTCGAGATACTCAAGTATGCATAAATTGTAACTCAAATACCAAAAATCGTATGGCAATCTGGTATTTCTGGCTGATTGATATTTTACTGGAAAGGGACTGATTCATTCTCTTTTCTTTAATGATACAGTTTAAGACTATAAACCCGAACTTTTTGTGCTGCCCTTTAAGTTTTATAACACTATAAGGTGGGAGAGAAATTATATTTCAAAGAAATTTGTCATTCTACTGCAATGCTCGATAATGAAGAGAAATTTGAGAAACTGTTAATTTAATGAATAAAAATTAAAATAGCTTTGAAAATAACCTTTCTATATTTTGATTCTAAATAATTTAATCCCTTCGCATTCAAAGGTGTATCTAACACGATCATCGATTAGTTTAGTTGGTTTAGTTATATGAGCCGCTATAGTATCCGATTTAAAGCCGGCGGGTACGGATTTCGTCATTTTGAAATGAGGTCAAATGAAGAGGAAGACACCTGAGCTAACACCCCTAAACTCTATCCACATTTCCACACCAAGACGCTCATCGAAGTACTTAATTTTTAATATTCATTTAAGTGAAAGTATCAAGTAAAATCTCTCGGATATACTTCATTGTCTCAACAATCCTTATATTATAGGAAAAATAATGTCCCAGATTAGATGTGTCATCTTATTAGAGAAGTTGAATTCGTGCATCTATGATTAATTTATTAATCCATTGCATTGAAAACTTCTCATTCAACGGATGTGCATAAAGTTTATCAATATGAAGAGCAATAGTTATTTGGCACAATTTAGTTTTAACGGCGATCGGAAGGCGCAAAGAAAAAAATTCGCCAAATTATAAAAAGTGAGTCAAGTACATTGTTATTTATTATGAAAAATTTTGAACGTGCGAATGGCATGCTGTGTAGTTTGACGACTGAAATCGCCAAATTGGAGAGCTTTCCTTGGCGCTTATTTATTATGAAAAATTTTGAACGTGCGAATAGCATGCTGTGTAGTTTGACGACTGAAATCGCCAAATTGGAGAGCTTTTCTTGGCCTTTTTTATTCGTTTTTGATTGCCGTTACAACCTTATTTATAGTAATTTTCTAATTCGTTAGATGCAAATATTTGCTTCCTTTCAGAAAAAATGCTCTTGATAACATAATTATATTCTAGGTCTTTTTTTTTCTATTTTTTTGAGTCAATATATTACTAAAAAAATTTATAGTCTGCAATTTATTTTACTCTTATTTCATAAAATAATCTTAGTGGACAATTTAAGTTAAAAAAAACTACTCTATGACTTAATTGCGCTTTGCAAATTCGCTTTGAACTTTAAAACTAATAAATAGAACAAAATGTTCAGTAAAGTAAATCTTCTTTGATCAAGTTTCCACGACATAACTTTCAAATAATTTAAATTCACTCTATGTAGCGATATCATATTTTATTATAGGCCTTATAAGATTAAAGAACTTTTAAGCTGTAGATTGCTTCAATGTTACATTGACTTACATATTATACCATTCTTTATACATTTTATACTTACGAACATGTTTTATCGCAAAATATAACTCTCAACATCGTTCCGATTGTATGCACAGATTTGCTTATAATCAATTGGATTCTAATTAAACTGGATATAGTATACATTTAACATTTTTGAATGGAACGAAATTTTGTAAAATGCCAGTAACAATAAAACAGGATTTATATTTAAAAAATCAGACTATAACTGACTTCCTTAAAATACATATACAGTATACATACATATATAGTAGCACATAACACCGACTTGGATATTTTATTTATTAAAATTTTAGAATTCCAGCTAATTAATTTCAATTAATATTTTACAGCATAAACATTTCTGTTTATGAATGAAAACATTTCTGTTTATGAATGAAAACATTTCTGTTTATGAATGAAAACATTTCTGTTTATGAATGAAAACATTTCTGTTCTGTTACGAATGAATTCTCTCGAGCATGAATTAAAAAAAAATAAAGAAAAACATCTGTAAAATTACTAATTCTGGCATCAAAAATTAATTTACGTTAATAATTAATTAACGTTAATTATTACTTATTGCCATCGATTAGATTTACCGAACAACATCTTACGCCAAATTTTGGGCGTAGTTTGAGACCTGTGCCGAACTGAGTTCGACGTATTGCAACCAGATCATCTTTTTGATAAGAAGTTGGTTTCTTACGTTTTTTATCATAGTTAGATTTACTTGCAGCTTGAATATTTTGAATGTTTTTTGCTTCCTAATGGATTTTGTCGCGATCATGCATTAGTGTTGCTGTGTATTCGTCATTTAAAATTTGAATTAATTTGGCGTCTTCTTTAGTTTTCATTTTTGTACCAGTTAGCAATTCAAAAGGGGAATAATTCGTTGTGCAGCTAACTGTACTGTTTAAAATTCTTTGGAGATTAGGAACGTGTTTAAACCATTTTTGAGGATCTTCTATGGAAAGTTTGGATAACACGGGAATGAGAGTAGCATGTATTCGTTCAACCTGGCCATTACTTCGGGGAATACCAGTTGTAATTTTGACATGTTCAATGGATTCGTTTTCACAATAGGTTTGAAAGTCATTGGAAGTAAATGCGGAGCCTCTATCGGAAATAATTCTGGAAGGATTTCCAAAAATACCTTTTTGAAATTCTAAACTTTTTAGAGCATCTGATGTGGAAGTTGATTTAACAGGGTAGATCCAAGTAAATTTAGTAAATCCGTCGATTACTGTGAAGATGTACTTATAGTTTTTATTGGTTGATGGAAGCGGACCTAAAAAATCGATGTGATAAGTGTGCAGTGATGTGTTATCTTTCGGTATTGGATTTAAAAATCCTTCAGCCTTACCACGTTTTCTGTTAACCAGAATACAATGTACACAGCTATCAATTACTTGTTGGATTTTATTTCTGGACTTAGGAAAATAATAGTCAAGTTGTAAAATTTGTTCAGTCTTGGCTACAGCAAAATGACCTCTTCCGTGTGCTTGTTTTATAATTTCGGTTTGCATGGAATCGAGAATCCCTAATAGTTCTTTACCATCTTTAATTTTGAAGAGAACGTCATTACGCAACACAAATTCATTTGTTTTACCTTGATATAAAAGCTGTTTTATTGTGGTTATGAATTCATCGTTAGTTTGCGCGATTTTAATTTTGGAAGTAACTTCGTCATGTGAGATCTGCATCACGGGATGTCTACTTAGTGCATCTGCATGATTCATTTGATCACCTGGTCTATGTATGATTTCGTACTCAAACTGAGTTAAGAAAATTGCCCATCGAGCGAATTTAGGTGTTACGTCTTTTTTGTTCATCGTTTGCTGAAAGGCGGAGCAGTCAGTAAAAATTTTGAATTTTGTACCATACAAGAAATGGCGGAATTTTTTTAGAGCTTCAATTACGGCTAACACCTCTAGCTCGTAGCTGGAATACTTTCCTTCGTGTGGGGAAGTTTTCTTACTCATGTAGTAAATTGGGTGATAATGTGCGTCGCCAGCTTCTTGTAGCAATACGGCACCATAACCGTACTTACTAGCATCGGTATGGAGTTGTAATTTGGCTTTGGGATTGAAACTTTGCAAAACGGGATCAGAAGAAAGAGCGTCTTTTAATTGGCATTACGTTGTGTGTCGCCAAAGGTAAATGAGTTATTATTGCGTAATAAATCGCTGAGTGGTTTAGCAATGATGACTGTATAAATTTGCGAAAATATCCAGTTAACCCTAAAAATTGTTGGACGTGTTTAAGTGATTTTGGTTCAGGAAAATTCTTAACTGCTTTTAGTTTGTCAGGGGAAGGTTTAATTGTTCCATTTTCGATCAAATATCCAAGGAATTCAATTTTTGAGTGTAAAAATTGGCATTTGTTAAAATTTATTTCAAGGCCAAATTTTGAAGCAGTATTCAGAATACATTGCAATTTCTGAATATTTTCTGGGATGGTTTCGGAGGGAATTATTATGTCGTCCATGTAAGTGAGAATTGTACCATCACTGAGTAAGTCGCGTAAAACATGATTAATGTAACGTTGGAAAACAGCAGGAGACAAAGTCTAAAAGGTGCCACATTGAACTCAAAGAGTCCTTGATCCGTCATAAATGCTGTTTTTTTTTTTTTTTTTTTTTTGCTAGATTCATCGATAGGGACATGGAAAAAACCATTTTTAAGATCGAGTGTTGTGAAAATCTTAGCTGACTGTAACTTATCGATCACATCTTCTATCAAAGGGATTGGAAAACGATCTTTGATTATCTTCTGATTTAATTTACATAGTCTACACAAAGACGGGTAAAGCCATTTTTCTTGCGAACCAAACAATAGGGGAAACGTAGTCGGAAGAACTGGGTCGAATAACTTTTTCAGCTAACCATTTATTAATTTGATTGTTAATTTCGGACTTTCCTGCCAAAGAAAACCTACGAGATCTATGTACAATTGGTAAATCATCAGTAACGACTATCTTTAACTTTATATCAGTAATTTCGTTTTTAACTGGTTTGTAATCATGAATTATATCAACTATTTGTGTACGAAATTTAACAGGAACATGTTGCAAGTCAATTTGATCTTTGGATACACCAATATCAATTAAGTTAATAAAGAGTTCTTGTTTTGGTATTACTTCAAAACCATTAGCACTTAATCTAAATTCACCTTGTTTTAAAATGTCCACACCAATTATAACATCTAAGTACATACAAGAATTGTCAATAACCCATACATCTGTTACAAAAGAAGTATTATCAATTTCAATAGTAGCTTTAAAAGAACCAATGGGTTGTATTTGACCTTTACCAAAAGCAATCAATTTTATACTGGTAGAATTCAAGACAGGCTTACTAAGTTTTTGGTACACTTTTTCATTAATTAAAGTTAGAGAACTACCAGAATCAATAAGAGAATCAAATGTAAAACCTTCAATTTTAATAATTTTATGCATGCCAAATTTGTGATCAACAGCAGTAACATGCTCAGGTTTAACTTCAGGTTTAGTATGCACACATTGAGAGCTTTAATGTCCAAAGGCATTACATTTGAAGCATTTTAATGTTTTTATGATAACAATCGCTTGACTTATGATTTGGCAAACCACAATTAAAACATTTAGCCCGTACATCATTTCTATTAGCATTGGCATCAACATCACCTTTATACTTAAACTTAGTTTCAACACTTGCATGTTTCTAATATTTACAAAATTACCATGTCGAACACTTATACCTTTATCATTATCAAAATTATCAAATTGGTGCATTTTATTCTGAGCATAAAACACATTTTCATACACCTTTAATTTATCTTTAAATTCCGACATAGTTTTACATGCATATAAAATAATTTTGTTTCTATCGGAATCGGGGATTCCTCTAGTACAATATTTTATAATCGATTGATCATCCATCAGACAATTTCCTTTCGAAGCGATTTCGCGAATTGCCAAAAGGTACTCAAATAGAAATTCATTAGGTTTTAATTTGCGCTGTTGCATTTCTTTATGCACATCAAAAGATGAAATGTTATCCGAAAATTCTTCTAATAAAGCATCCTTCAAGGCCTTAAAAGTAAAAATATTACGCAAAGTATGAAAAAATTTCAATGCAGGACCATCTAATAATCGTTTAACGCAAATTATTTTTTGCACTTCTGTAGTGTTAGAAAGAAAAACAAAATTCTCTTCGACATCTCGAAAAAAATTTTCAATTCCATAAGTATCAGTTCCTGAAAAATGTCTTAAAGTCAAAATTATTTCTTTCAACAAAAACGAATCATCGTTTCGTTTTAAATAAAACTGTTGCGCTGACAGAGCGCTTTCGGCTGCGTAAGCGAAATTTTCATCTTCTTCATGACCTTGGATACTATGACACGAAGAATTATTTTGATTAGGCGAGATCTCCGGCAATAACTCATCTGAGAATTCGTTTTCGTATGAATCTTTTAACAGCGATAAATTTGCAAGACTAGCGAATATTTTGTCGATTAATTCTTTTTCGGAGCCAGAACAATCTAAATTTAAACTATTACATACAATTATTAAATCCGACAGTTTAAAATCTTTTAACAGAGATTCCTTGTGTTTTGTCAAATCAAAATCTTTCGGGAAACCAGAAAAATGGCGTAACTTTTGACGTGAATTGTGAAAGAAGTTATCATCAAATATCATTTTAAAAAGCAACTTAACATTTTTAGTCGGAGCAGTTTTTAAAAAAGTTGCAACAAAAGGAATGTCTTCAAGCTTGATCATTATGAAAACTTTCTTTACAACAGATAATAAAATATATTGGAACAGCCTCACCGCGTAGTTGAACGTTGGACTTTCGTCGTTCCGGCGTCGGTTGTAGTTTTATTTTCACTTTCATCTTGATTCTTTTTAATGTAATCCAAAAGCTGGGTTTTCCATCAGCTTTATCCGTATTAGGAACACGCAAAGAACACACTTGTTCTTTTTAGGCGGCTATTCTAGGGGTGGATTCAAAATTTAGGACTAAGGAGGCCGAGCCCCCAAATGTTGATGGTGAGCTGTTCCTACACAATAATGGCTCGTTTTTATGAACAAATATTGTAATAACAACAGGGGACGTTCACAACAAGTAGGGACAATGACAAACAATTAAAGACATTGAAGACAAAGCATCGTTGGGCAAAAGCCCTTCTGGATTCTTTCAGCACACACCGTTCGTAACTGCTCTCTCCTTTTCTACTGGCGCCCGAAGTTCGCAGTTGCAGTTAGGAGTTACAGGAAGAAGTTGAAGTGTTTGAGCGTTAGGCTAGCTGGTGGTTGCTCTGGTTGAGCATAATATATATATATATATATATATATATATATATATATAAAGTACAGACAATTAAATTCTCAGATAAGTACGAGATAATTTTTAAAAAAATCAAATTCTAAAATAAGAAAATTTCATCTACTGATGCAATGCTATTCTGATTGCTTTTATATTTCATTTGTGGTATATAAAAGTTGGAAGCGATATGGCAGAGATCGGTCAAAAATATGAACCGTTTACTTTATTTTACCATGATAACTTAATGCATTTTAAAGACAACTTACAATTTTAAATAAATGCCTGAAATAAATAATATTAGGTTACAATGCTGAAGAAGGTAAACTTATTATTTGCAAGAACGGGGAACACAATTTCTATTAAAATTACGATAAAAGCACTATTAATAGGTTTTTAACTTTCCCATACTGTAATACAGAGAACGTATACCAATCATTAAAAAATTTGAATTCGACATTTTTACGAATTAACGTCTCCATCAGTACGAAAACCATTTTTGGAATATATACGTTTGTCTGTAATAAAAATGACAAAAATCCTTAGAACTAGACGGTTGAAATTTAATGTAGGTCTTTTTATACCATATTTGTAGTTTTCCATCAAATTTTGAATGAATTCCACCGGGTTTTTCTGTCCGGCTGGTCGAATATAATTTAACATAACTACAAAAGAAAATTCGATACAGAATTAACATCTAAAATTTGGATAACTAGCAACTTTTGAACCAAATCTGCCGCTGTTCTTTTTTTAAAAAAATAACATGTATCAAATTAAATTAAGTCGCAACAGCTTAAGTATATAAAACTTCATATGTGATTTTGTGACTGCAGGTGCAGTTACATTTTTTTTTTTGTTTCAATCGGTTAAGCAAGTGCCTAGAACACCAAAAAGACCGTGGGGCAGGAATTAATCGCCAAATAACTTAGCCAAGGATAATACGATAAATTCAGTAAAATCGCCAAAAAACACAAGAGAACACAAAGCGTTTTCTAAGATAGATTACATGCGAGAGAGTTTTGCGGAGTTCACTCCAAAGGTTCATCGTGTTATCCCTGATCCATTTGTAACCACTGTACAGATAAGTTGCTTCATTTCAACGTTTCAAAAGAGCAAGAATTCAATGACGCGGGTTTTTCGGTGTCCAATCCAAGACTTTCGAGCTACATTTTCGTTATAAAAGAATCGAACCGAGACAGAGTAGATATCACAAGAATTCTAAATTGACCATTTATAGAAACGATGGGAAATCTGAATTGTTAATATTGCATTCCTTTAAAAACACAATGAATACTAAAAAGCTAATAAACATTTTATTGTCTATACATTAATGATAAAACGTTTTATAAATTTAAGTCATATCCCCAGAGATCAGCACATTAAATGAAAATAAGATTTTTTTTAGTTAAACACTAACACGTGCGCACGCACAAATCATTATGAAATACGTCATTAGTATTCAATGTATGCAGTAATGGCACGATTTTTCTTAATTTTTTAACAAATATTTAGAAATTTTAACTAGTATATTTATATAAAGTAGAACACATTTTGAAATCTTAAGATTTCTTTTACATTAAATAGAAATTAACCCTCTGACTGCATCATTCTTTAACGTCACTTTTAGATTCGATGTTTGCAAATATGTTCAAAAATTTTCAAAGAAAATGAACCGATATTATATGTTACGAAATAATAATAAAAATCTTTTATCGCACAAATAAACCCTGTAAAAAGGAGAAAAATGTGGGATGCAGCAGAAAATGGACTGACTGACGGAATATGCCGCTAGAGGATTAAGAGCATTCAATGCCAACCGAAATTTATTAAAATCATAGTTCTAATGTATATTTGCACGTTGTTTTGGGCCGATACCTAGAAAATGTATAATCAAAACTTTACATCATTCCAAAATTTAAGAATCTTTCTCTAAATCCGATTAGTAATTATGCTCATAAAAATCGCATTCACTAAAAAAATTCATTCTTTGTCTATATAAACTTACCAATTATTAGATAAGCACATTATTTTCATATTTATAACCACAAAATTTAGCTTATTACCACAATAATCACAGAATGTGAACTAGAAAGATGATATGAACTTACTCAAGCAAATAACAGAAGACAATGCATGCAGCAGTTTTGTAAATTGTAGACGTCTGTTCACTCAATATTGAAAATTGCAGATCCGTCGTAAGAAAGCAATCCTTCGCTATTTTCTTTTTTTTTTTCTATCAATAAGAAATTAAATTCTATCGGAAAAAAAACAGATAAATAAATTTAAATTTCGCTTTAAAAGCCAACAAAGAAATGCGCCATCTTCTACGTAAACAAGCTGAACTTTCCCGCTTCAACGACGAAACCGAATGAAAGACAAAGAGAGAACGTGAAATGCGCGCGCATACATGACGTCAAAATACTGATGAACATAATGTTTATTTTAAATGAACAAATCGCTGTGGAGAATGGTAAGACGTAGTACATGTTTATTGCCTGGTATCCAATCAGATGCAAATGATGTGTACAAGAAATAATTTGTTATTATTTTCATCTGTGTTTAATCCATTCGTTTATTGATCGAGAGAGTGTTAATCACTTATTTGAATATGAAACTGAATTGAGCGCCAAACTCTCCATTTCTTGTAATCTGATTTTGAAAACACAGCGATCCGAACTGTATTTTGAAGGAAATGGAAAGCATTTAAAAAGATACTCTTATCAGAATCGTAATATTTAAAACCAACAAAGTGTGTTTAATGTAGTGCAAACATTATTAATATATCCATTAATACATATTTTTATTTTTGATCAAGCTTTTATGCTAGCAAAAAAAGTGATTAAAAAATATAGAATTTTTGCATTTGAACAAAATAATGGCATTCATGTAACAAGAAGTTTCAATATTTTGTATCAAATAAATCTGAGACAAGGTCATTTTATTTTCTCACTATAGGGCCGCGGTGCCCCGGTGGTAAAGTCTCGGCTTCGGAACCGGAGGGTTTCAGGTTCGAGACTCGATTCCACCGAAGAACCGTCGTGTGAGAGGGTCTGTTGCACGTTTAATCTGTCAGGCCAAATGTCCTCCAGCTGGTGTGGCGTGGTGTGGAGAGGGGGGTGCCAGTTCAGGTGTCATCCTCGTCATCTGCCCATGGTTCAAAATTACGAGGTCCGTCCCAAAATAGCCCTTGTGTTGCTTCAAACGGGACGTTAATCTAACTAAACTAAAACTTTTCTCACTGTTATCAATCCTTAATCAATGAGCTTAATTCATTAAAATTTCACATATCAATAAATGTAATCATCAAAAACATTATATTATTTTTAAATATAATTATAAAAAAAGCTGAAAAATATTTAAATAACTTACCCGAAATTACTTTGATTACAAGGAAAGATAATCAGTTATTTAATTCGAAAATTAGATAACTCAAAAACTAGATAAATCAAATCTGTTATTTCAAATTTGCACTGTATCAATTATTGCATGTACTGCATACAAATCTTGTGATATTAATATCGCGTGATAAAGCCATATGAGAATTACAGCACATGGGAAATTTTAAATCGAGCTCACATGAAAAACGTAGCATTGTTAAAACGTTGAACAGTATTCTCGTTTTCTAGATATGTGAAATTCAAATTCGAAATCAAATTCAAAGAAATGAATCATTTATCAAAGCGTTTATCACAATGCATCTGTTACCAAGAATGAAACGCCTCCATCAAAAATTTAAAAAATGTTACTCCTTTATGCATTGCAACTGGCTATTTGAATCAGATTTCAAATTATACTGGCGATTTTTTTTTTTTTTTTACTTTCCTGCATGCAAAGTATATAGATAGAAAGAAATCATCAAAGAATTCTGACCCGAGATTTTAATAGATCTTCAAGCTTTTGAAGTTTCTGAAATGCTAAAAACACGTTCCTGCGTCTCTCTACGTGATTGACGACTGTAGCTTAAAGCTGTTTTCAGGTAGACGGATGAAATTCGATACGTGATCTTTAAACTGCATTGTAGGTTTCTATCAAGTTTGGAGAACATCTACTTAATCGAAGTCTGTCCGAGTTCAAATGAAAACCTAAAGAGCTAGATGGATGAAATTTGATGTGCAGTTTTAGCGATCGAAGCTTCAATATGTATCGAATGTTATAGCTTATGCGGAGTTGACAGTTGACTGTTGCAAAAATGTAAAAGCGATGACTGAACTACTGAGAAATTTTAAACTTCTCCAGGAATTTATTAACATATCCAAACGTAATACCACCACCACGCATAAAAATGTGGACTTCGGTTTAAAGCCATGAATGCTACAGGATTTCAGATATTCATTTTCAGAATTTCACACATTAGAGATGCGTGCTTCGAACTGTAGTAAACAAAATCGATGCTTTTGATGATAAAGCTGACGTGTTCGTGTTAACACAGAGAGAGGGTGCAGAAACTTCTGAGGGTAAAGACTCCCGAGCACTCAGAAGGTAGAAGTCTGACTTCCAAGCTCATGGGAAGATGACACACACATTCGCTCGCACAATCCCTTTTTACAGGGGATCTCATTCATCCATCTCACAGAACAACCATGCCCGAACCGGGACTCGAACCCGGGACGCTTAGCTCAAGGGGAATCGATGCTTTTATATTACTTGCATTTCAATGTGCACAGAAATAACGATGTCTCGATGAATCTAAGATTGTGTGCGATATTTAATGATTTTTCGTTAAATGCTGCGCTCAAATATTCAAACAAAAATTGAATGTATATCATTCGAGTCAAACCACAATTTAATATAAAATCTACAAAATGCAGTAATCCTATGCCCAATTTCATTAATTTCAAAACTGTAATTCTTAAAATGTTTATATTTTTGCATTTTAAAAAATGTTTTCCTGGTTGTATCCTTCCCCAGATGAAACGAATCCTATTAAAGACATTCTCCTCTCAACCAATATATCAACTCTTGTACTATATACCATTAAAAAGATAATAAAAACTTTCAATTTGAAAAATATATATTGTACAGTACGATTAAATAAACGCTCATTATCGAGCACCGCAAGAATAATTTATGGATAATAGTTTTTCTGTTGTGTAGTTGCTGGTCTCTTCCTGAATAAGTGAATAACAGCTTCTCAAAAATATCTGTGATCTAGGTAATTGAAATTTTGTGTCGTAATGAAGTTGTGTAAATAAATTTTTTTATCTAGTAGATTCAATAGTTCGCAGTAAAGAAACTTGCTGATTTTAAAGTTAATATCGTCTTAATGCCATCGAAATATTTTACAAGAATTCTAATAAAATAAAAATTAATGTAACTGACTACATTAAAAAATTTGAAAAAATGGATTTAAAAAAGCTATTTAGTGTTTTTAGATATATTATTAATTATAAGCACTATAAATACAAAGAAAATTATTTGAGAATATAACATAATTGAGAATTGGGAATGTTTGTTTTTTTGATGAATGAAATTGGACCAAAACGGTTCACATTCTACACAAAAAGGTCATGCAGCCATCCTACTTTTTTCTTTCCACACAAGCTATAGTATGTAATGAAGAAGAAAATGAATCAAAATCAAACAAAAAAAATTGAGATGCCAAGAGCTTATGGGTAAAAATATACGTATGCTTGCATTTTTTCCCAAAATTTTCAATTATGGAAAAAAAATAAATTATTCTAATTTTTAATTTCCTTTATTTTTATTATTAATTGTTATTCTTTTTTTAAATTTCTTATTAAAATTTTTTATACTTATTAAAATTTTAAATTTTTTTCTAAAAACACCTGGAAATGGAAATGGAAAAAGTATTTCACCAACTATAAAACTTTTTGTTCATTTCATTGCCCATGTTATTACAAATACAAGCTGCCACTTTTACTTAAATACCTCTATTCGTTTTTGAGATATCATGTGAACGGTAAAGACTTTTTATGAACATAAAAGTTTTGAGCAAGTTAAAAACAAATTTTAGCTGAAAAAAATATGTGACCCTGGATGATAGGTGGGATCTTCCTTGTCCTAAGAAAAGATAAACTGTTTTGGAAAGAGGAATGTCTGAACTACAAGAAATAACGTTAAAAAAATGAGCCAATGCGGTCGATAATCAGTGTTTTTAACGTAGTCGAACACCTTCATTAGACTGACGGAATTAAATGCGAGGAGAATTTGAACATTAAAAGAAAAGCGCTCCTCCAATTTTTAGATTTATCTCATTGTGCAATCGCCGAAATAAGCATATGGATTTTAAATAAAATGCTTAATGATCCTTTCATTCAATATAAAATAATCTTGTGCGTTGTCTCTTCGATAGCTACCGGTCAAGTTAAGAAATTAAATTTCAGCAAATATAACCATCATGCCATCGAAGTTCATTTATCTAATCATTTCATTTCTTTCATTTAAAAGTTCGTTTAGCTTGATATGATAAAGTGTCATTTGAGGACTTAAAAAAAACCTGATTTATTCAATTCTGTTCAATAATATTCAGTAAAGCTAACGAACTGATTTTCTTACTATTTCAAAGGGATGTGACAGAAATAAATTTATTTGAGAATTTCATTCTACTGTTTAAAATAACATTCATTTGAATGGATCTGATAGGATGGGAGACGAATTGTGAAATATTCGTTCGTTGACTCGGATGGGTAGATAACAAATAAGCAATCCACCGATTTCATAAGGACTCAAAAATAATCTGGCATGGGAGAATTTCATTTCGGTTAGAAAAGGCATTTTTGCTCTAGTTCAACGGGAAATTTCAATACAGTAAAGGATCTTTATTCGCGGGGTATATGTTCCATAAATAGGCAGCGAATACGGAAGGGTCATTTATACGGGATACGTCCCCTAGGTAACGAAATTTTTTAAAAAAACGAATATATAAAAGAAATCAATTTAATTGTTTTTGAACATTTTGATACATCTTAAGGCTTAGGCAATGGTTCGAAGAATTTTGTCATTTTCTCTTGCTTGGCAGTTTTCAAAAGCTCCTTCCGTTAAGACTGATACGCAGCAGTCGCATCAGTAATTTGCCTCTTAAACATAAGACTTCGTTGCATAAACGTTCACAAAGAAATCGCAAAGCTCGTTTGCCATTCACTCAGATGTTTCAAATGAAATGTCACGTTTCCAGTGCTTGTGGAAGCCTCTTCTTCCGTGGGCTGCAAATTTGCCGTTTCCTCCAAGTCAGATCTTCATTTTGCGATCCAAACCATTCCTGAATGTCACTTGATTCTATCTGACCGAACCCATCTCGTCCTAATATATTCGCGATTTCGGCTATGTTTGCAGATTGCATTTAACCACATACTTTAGACAAAGTTGTCATAAGATCTATTTTACTTTTTTCATGAGTCCATTGGACGTCATTTGCAAAGGATATTGGGTTGGAATCCCTTTATTATGATGTATGTACTTATTAGATCCGCGAATAAAGAAATGTTCAGCCGCGCACAGAGGAATTGGGTCGCATTTTTTAAATCCGCGAAGAGTGAAAACGCGAATGAAGGAAGCGCGAAGAAGGAGCTTTTACCGTATATATAACTAGTTTTAGTCTATCTAATTCAATAATTAGCAGCAAATCTAACAAATGATTTTTTTTGTTTACCTTATCGCCGAAATCAGCTTCTTATTACTCTTAAAAATGGCTAAAACAACTAAAGAAGATGAAATAAGATGAGAATTAAAAATTTTTAAGTAAATTTCAGCCTCTTCTGATCTACGTCAGTTAGCGGCAAAAGAAATATCAATTTTTTTGTCTCATTTTGATTACCATCTAAAATAACTTTTATTGCAGTTTTCATCCAGTTAAAAGAAAAAAAAATTATACAACTATGATCAGAAGGAAGATTCATTTGATAATTTTTAACGTACTGAAATGGATTGTCTTCATTAAAGCTATCTATTGATTTTTCCAGCTATATCTCAGTCATATCATCAAAGTATGATTATTTTAGAATTTCTCTAGTTATATAGATAATTTCTTTCTTACGTAACACCCTTTGGAACTTTTTAGCATTGAAACACACCGAAACTAAACTAAAAATAATAATTATTAGAAAAAAAGGAGGGCATTTTTGAATATCTTGTTCCTTCGCACTATCGGGAGATATTTATCGATTTCGATGCTTTTGAATGTTTTTCATTTGTTATTTCAATGTGAACCGATCGCAGGTTTTCACCGCTAGAACGAATCGAAAGTAGGATTTTGAACTTTTTCTCGCCATCTTTATGAAGGTATCCGACTCCGTTCGAAGGAAAAAATTTGAAAAATTGGATTCTTTAGAAACTATTTATGGTTTTTAGATGTATTATCAATAATAAATACAAAAACAATTATTTGAAAATTTCGCATATTTTGAGAAATAGGAACATTGGCAGTAAATTCTAATGAAATGGAACCCAAACGGTTTGCAATCGACACAGAATTGTAATGCAGCCATCCGATTTTTATTTGTGCACAAGTTATAGAATATAATGATGAATGAAATGAACAAAAATATGAAACACTTTGAGATGTAAACAAAATATGGGTAAAAATATGCGCATCTATGCATTTTTACCATCAATTTACAGCTTTTCTAGAAACACCTCTAAACGAAAAAGTATTCACCCACAATAAAACTTTTAGTTCATTTCATCGTCCATATTATTGAAAACACACGCTGAAATGTTTATGCGAATACCTCTATTATTTTTTGATATATCATGTGAGCGGTGGAGAATGTGTGTGAAAATGAAAGTTTTGAGAAAACGGAAGCTAAAGACACATTTTAGCTGAACAAATCTGTGAGCCTGGATGAGAGGTGTCGTCTTCTTAGAAATGAGAAACTGTTTTGGGAATGTCTGAACTGCAAGAAATAATAAGAATTTATTAAAATTCGTCCATACGCTCGATAATCAGTGTTTGAAACGTGGTCGAATACCTTAGTATGCATTAAGTCATCATTAAAATGACATTTTTCAAGTGACTGAATTATAAGTTTACATTTCTTCGCATCCTAGTGATGGATCTTGGCTCTAATGCAGATTTTGGTGCCCATTTGAATGGCAACAAAATGAAGCGATGAATTACTTCTGGTTTCCATAATGTTTTTTTTCTTTGATGTAAGTGTCGGGTTACCGATCGAAAATCATCTTTGGCTCAAAAAATGTTGGCGTCAAAAAACATCGAAATGTCCTGTAATGCGAGCGAACTCGGAAAGGAAAATGAAGTCCGAAATGAGATTTCGTACAACAATAGGATAGTTTCAAGATGTTTATTCACTGAAATATAAATGGGCCATCCATATCCGTGAAACTTGGTCTGCACTCTTACAGAAAAACACATACTTACTATTATTTCGTTCTAGAGAAGCGCTTGGTTGGGACTATCTATTTTTTTCGCTTCCATGAGACCCGAGATCGATCCTGAACTAGTTTTTTTTCTATACATTTTCACTCAAATTTATTTCATACTAGCAGCCTTTGGCGACCAGCCGGTTTGCCAATCTTAATGCCCGATAATATTTTAATAATTAAATATTTTATGTAACTCTTATTTTAATAGCTTCTTCATCAAAATATTTAAAAGCTTCCACTTTTGATAGTCATACAATTTACTCATAATATTATCATAATTCTCATATAATTTACACATATAAAACCTTCAGTCATAACGTAATATGTATCTGGGCCGCGGTGGCCCGGTGGTAAAGTCTCGGCTTCGGAACCGGAGGGTTTCAGGTTCGAGACTCGTTTCCACCGAAGAACCGTCGTGTGAGGGGGTCTGTTGCACGTTAAATCTGTCAGGCCAAATGTCCTCCGGCTGGTGTGGCGTGGTGTGGAGAGGGGGATGCCAGTTCAGGTGTCGTCCTCGTCATCTGACCGTGGTTCAAAATGACGAGGTCCGTCCCAAAATAGCCCTCGTGTTGCTTTAAACGGGACGTTAATATAACTAAACAAACAAACAAAACAAACAAGTAATATGTATCTCTCACCTTTTCCATTATATCCTGTAGAATTTATGCTCTAAATTAAAGAGGAAATGATTAAACTGCAATTAATATAAGAACATTCCTTTACCGAAACAAAGCATTTTTTTAAATATGAATACTGAAAACAAAATCGCTATTTAAGCCTTATGGACACTAAAAAATATCTTTCTTATATTTTGTAATATCTAAAGAATTTTTCAACACATTTTTCTCCGATTCATAATAAACAGATCGATTCATTAACAATGCTTCATTTTAAATGCATCAAATACTAAGAAAATAAATAGTTAGAAATAATGGGTCGAAGATAGGTTAAGCCTAAGCTCATCCACATGGTGCGGGGAAAGTACTTTAAAAAACGATGTGCTTACAACTATAAGCATAGATGAAAAATATATGGCACAAATACAATTTAATTACACTTATTAAATTAATAATTAGGAAGTAATTTCACTTCATATGTTTACTAATTTTTTACGTAAAATTAGTTCATTCAAATAGCATTTTAATTATATAAAAACCATTTTTAAAAAATTATTATAATTGTAACTTTAACACTAGAACGTCCGTGAACGACCGCCGACATCGTTTCGACATGTAAATTTATGAAATAATTATAATATCTAAATAACTGCAGGACTACTGTTCCGTATGATTTGATTTTAAGATTTCTTACTATTATTTCAGGTAATCATACATAGTGACCCTTATGTCATAAACTTTAACAAAACAAACGACTTAATCTAGCAAAATGAAATAAAACAATAATACTCATAAATATTAGTATAATAAACATTATTATTCATCAATAGAAGTATAAACAAAATCGTAATTTTTATAAGAATTATTTAATCATTACTTAGCATTTTTTTGCATAATGTTTTGCACATACCTTATTTGCAATGCTTCCAGTGATATTCCATTTTTCCTGCACATTTCGGCACCTCTTTTTCACGCAAGTGTCACATTTTTTTTTTAATTTCGTTTCTTTTACTCTCCTTCATTTCGCCCTTTTTGAGTTTTAGCAAATGTATAATTCCTTTTAATTCAGTATTTATTTATTGCTAGAATATTATCAATTTCATCTGATGATTGCGCATTCTGCAGTCTATTTCAGGCAATCTCCATCGGAATCTAAATCGGCATAAAACAACTGCACACCGTCCAATTCTTTCTCTCGCAACAAATTAGCAAATCCATCAGGACCTTTTCAACGAGCCCTCGTTTTCAGGATGTGTGCTATGCACGAGGGTCGAAAATCGAATAATTTTTTAAAATGAGCAAATGCTTCTTGTTCCTGTATGCACCCGACCACCACTGAACGTAGCAGTCTCAACAGGATGATGAGCCAATGCTACGTAACGAAACATTTAGACGCAACAATTTTAGTATTATTGATTCATTTCCTCAGTGAACTCAGCAACACTATATTGAAGGTCAAACAAATGTGCGATAGATGTTTGGGAATTTTGTTTCACTAATGGTATCTGATACGCTGGAGAGTTTTTATGGAAATTAAAGTGTTGAGAAAATGGAAGATAAATCTTAGCTGAAAATATGATTTTCTTAAAGTTCCCCGGGTCAGGTCTTCCTTTTCTGGAAAAGATAAAATGTTTCGGAAAGAGGGAAGTCTGAATGACAAAAAATAACAATAAAATAATTCGACAATATGGTCGCTAACCACTGTTGTAAACATAGTCGAATACCTTAATCTGTTTTGAGTGATAACTTATTTTCGCCGTATAGCGTTTTGCTAACGTTTATTTTAAGACAGAATGTATATTGAAAAGTCGACATTTTTGGGGAAAATGTGATTTTTTAAACATTTGATCACGATTCTGTATATAACCCTTTCTATTTTGTTTCTACGTAAATTTTTTTTGGAAATTTATAATCATTCTCATATTTGTATTTACAGAAATTTCAATGCTATTTTTTCACATTCTAATTTTTGGTAGAATGTTCTTGTGAAAAATTGCCTACATTAAAATCTAATTCCTGCTTTGGGTTCAAATAAGATGCAGTAATTCATATATATTTAATTATGCTAGCATGTATTAAGGTATTTTGTATCCAAGGTTATTTTGCTCATGTCCGTCAATCATTTTCCAAGAATGTGAAATACTACCTAAATAGTGGCGCCTTTTTTTCTTAATATTACTAACTGTGTTGCAACGAAATATTTTGAGAAATGCAATTAAAAGGCTTTATCATTTCAAACTAAATTCTAAAGTCATGTCATTTTTTTCCAAAGAGTGGAAAAAGTATTCAGCAATTATTTGTGATATTTTCTGTTTATATTTTGAGAAAATTCCAACTTGCTTAGCTCGTGCTTCTATTTATATAAATTCAAATGCCATTTATTGTCTTGGAGTCGAAAGGACTCCAGCGGCACATTTTGTTGTAAAATCCCTCCCAATCAGCCTACACAACGCTTTCTGTGAAAAATGATTAAAAATCAAGAAATTTCCCTGGAAAAATGCGGAAAACTCAACACGCTCCGATATCCAGTCGATACTAACAGACGTTTTGGTGTTGAGGATGAGAAATAATTTAAATTATTAATATTATCTTAAAATCAAAAATAAGATTTTTAAAATTTTAATTTTTTAATCTAAATTTTAACTTTTTAATGGTGGGGAAATGATTGGATCGTTTTCTTTGAAACCGCGCCTATCTCAAAATGTTAAATAGTTCATATTAAATATTTAGGGGACCAAATATTTTAGATACACGTTTTATCTTGAAATAACAAGAATATATTGACAGCATAATATCGTAGTATTGATGAACAGAATGACTTAAAATGATGACAAAAAATGACTTAATTAAAATGAAGGAATATTAATTATTAAATTTAATAATTAATAATTAATAATTTTAGTTTCTGCTATAATGATAAGTAAAAGAAAGTGTATAATAAAAAATTATTATCTTTATTTTGTACTAGCCGCCTTTGGCGACCAGTTGGTTTACCAAGAGTAATGCGTTCTAAAATTTTCAATTATACTACATATTCATTAGCCTTGAAGTCATTCCGGACATTGATTGGCCTGAAATGAATATTTTCTTTAAGATGATGGACGAAAGTTCTAAAAGAACACGTTTTCCTAATAATATTTTTAAATTTTATAAATCAGTCAGTTCTAATTATTGATTTAGAAGACTAATTGATGTAGCAACTTTTATTTAAAATTTTAATAAAAATATTTTGAAAAATATGGCTCACAGAGCAAAGTATGAAGAAATCTAAAACTCATGATTCATAAATGCATTGTTTGACTCAAGCTACATAAAATGTAATTATTAACTTCATTTAGATCAAATTCATAGTTTTAAACAATATATATGCTTATAAAAAATAGTTTACAAATTGGCCATTGGAACGGAATTTGAATGCATATCCCGTATAAATAAAGATAATTTATTGAATTAATGATTTAGATGTTGCAAACGATCATAGAATCCTTTGCCTTGCATTTATTTTTTTAGAAAATATCACATTTTATATTTATGTTATTTTATCCAGTCATGTGCTGCAAGTTGCATTTCTTTAGATTTCATTTGCGATGATAGTTGGTTTTTTTTAATCTGAACTTCCGTCATTGTTTTCCTTTATTTTATCCAGTCACGTGCTAAAAAAACATGGTTAAACTATATCTTTAAAAATTCGTTAAAAATAGAAGCTTAAGTTATACATCAAAACACTGATACCATTAGAAAGCTAATTTTTTTTTTTCTTTAAACTGATGTAAAAATCATGTTTGTGCGATCATATTTTCGGAAGTTTTAGCGGAAAAACGTCGACATTTCGCTTAAATTTTAATGAATTCAAATTCAATAATGGAGTTTGGCTATTCATCCTCGTCTGCAATAATTTTCGGTGCAATATTAGAACTTAGACGACGAGTTTCTGAAATGAAGCATTGCTAGACAGGATTTACTATTTGGAAACAGTTATTTTGCAATATTTATGCTCCGTCCGAAATCTAGAATCAAATGGTGTCATTTAAGGTATGTGATTAGATTGGGCTGAATTGATTGGAAAACATTATAAAACTAACATTTTTCTATTAGCAGATTGAGAAAACATTTGGAATCAAAATATTTCATTTAAGGTATCCGACTACGTTAAGAACACTGGTTATCGATGACATGGGTGTCTTTTTTTTTCTTGCAGTTCAGACTTTCCTCTTCCCGAAACAGTTCGTTTTCTCGGAAAAGGAAGGCCTCACCTACCATCCAGGTGAATTTGAAGAAAAGTCTATTTTTCAGCTAAAATTTCTGTTATCTCAAAACATTCATTTTCATAAAATTTCTTCACCGCTGACATGATATCTCAAAAACTAATATAGTATAATCTCCCCTGGGCTTCATTTTGAAAATGGAGAGGGGGACAAATCACGAAACGCAGACGGTTCAATGTTAAATCTTTTTATTTCCGATGCTCCTGTGCACTCCGGTAGGAAGTAAAGTTTTTTTTTTTTTTTTTTTGTATTTCGTGTTGATAAAAAAATTTCAAACATATCATAAACATAAAATAAATAAAATCCATACTATAGCGATACCGTCATTTTTTAAGTCATTAATTGTCTTTACTCTTTGAAGTCATTGTTCAATACGAATACAGTGATGAATGAAATAAACCAAACTCTAAGAAAGAATTTGAAATACAAAGAAGTATTGGGTATAAGTATAGGCATAGATGCCTTTTTTCCCCATCAATTTATAATTCATTTTTCTGAAAACACCTATAAATGGAGAAGTATTTTACCAACAATAAAACGTTTGATTCATGTCATTGGACGTATCATTGAAAACACACGTTGATATATTTCTGTTAAATTCCTCGTTTTTGAGATATCATGTTGACGGTGGAGAATTTTTATAAACATTAAATTGTTGAGAACATGGAAATGAAAGACACATTTTATTGAAAATTGAAAAATAGGTGACCCTGGATGCGAGTTCATACATCTCTTGTTCTTTTAGAGGATCTGTGTGCATTTTTTTTTTATTTAAGGTGTCCGACTACGTTAAAAACACTGGCTATCGCCAACATTGGCGAACTTTTTTGATTCTGGTTTCTGTTAGTTTCGACTTTCCTCTTTCCAAAGCAGATTATTTTTTCTTGAAAAAAGAAGGCCTCACCTACCATCCAGGATCACAGATTTTTCAGCTAAAATCTGTCTTCCATTTCCTAAAGATTTTAAATATCATAAAAATTGTCCACCGTTCAAACACTATTAGAGGTGTTAACATAAACATTTCAGAGTGTTTCTTTAAATAATACTGGCGACGAAAGACACCAAACGTTTGAATGTTGGGTAACTACTTTTTCATTTATAGGTGTTGTGAATTTGTGGGTGGAAATGTATTTATACGTATATTTTTACCCATGACTATTTTGCATCTCAATTTATTTCTTAGGTTTTTGTCCATTTCATTCATCATTATGTTCTATAACTTGTGTGCAAAATAAAATTAGGATGGCTGCATTTCCATTTCAATGTAGCGTGTTAACCTTTTGGTTAAAATTCATTGAAAATTAAGACACATTTTCCTATTTCATAAAATATATTAATTAATCTTGGAAATATCGTTTGGAATGACATGTGAAACCATGCATATAACATGGTTTTCAGTTTTTATGAATAATGAGCTGGTGAGCGCTCATAAATTAATCTTGGAATTATCGTTTGGATGGTGTTTCATTAAGTCACATATTCGTTAGCCTTGAAGCAATTCCGGGTATTGATTGGCCTGAAATTAAAAATATCTTTTTCGGTGATGTTGTCAAAATATTAAATATGTTTTTTTAAAGAAAGCGAAAAAGGAAAAAAAATTGAATAAATGATTTAGATGTTGCAAACGATTATAGAAACCTTAGCTTTGCATTTATTTTTTTAGAAAATATCACACTTTATGCTTCTTTTATTTTATCCAGTCACGTGCAAAAAGTTGCATATCTTTAGACTTGATTTTCGATGATAGTTTTTTTTATTATTATTATTTGAACTTCCGTCATTGTTTTCCTTTATTTTATCCAGTCAAGTGCTCAAAAAAACAGGGTCAAAATATTTCTTTAAAAATTCGTTAAAAATAGAGGTTTAAGTTATACATTAAAACACTGATACCATTAGAAAGCTAATTTTTTTATCTTTAAACTGATGTAAGAATCATGTTTGTGCGATCATATTTTCGGAAGTTTTAGCGGAAAAACGTTGACATTTCTCTTAAATTTTAATTTATTCAAATTCTAATTAAAAATTCGAAAAAAGGGCTCCCAGGTGCATCTCCAAGGTATACATGTACCAAATTTGGTAGCTGTAGGTCCAACGGTCTGACCTGCAGAGCGCCAACACATACACACACACATTGAGCTTTATTATAAGTATAGATTTATAACTCATAATACATCTAAAACCCATAAATTATTTTATCAAAAAATCCAATTTTTCAAAACAAATTCCTTTGAACCTAGGTGGAGACCTGAACTCTTTCTACACAAAAATAATGTGCGATTTCACGTCATGACTGATAATGCTACTCCGGTGATTTGACAGCTACTCATGGTGAAACTATCGGGTATTGGTTGGCGAGCATTTCGGTTGCCAACTTGGCGAGATGTGTTGGATAGAAAGCGGAAATGAAATCAGTTTGAGGAGGGCTCCGTCGACACAGTGAGAGTCGGTGGTGTTATCTTCTGACGTCACATTCTCGGGGGGGGGGGTTGTCCGACCCGAATTCACTATTGTGGGTGGAGGCTCATTTTCGGTGTGCAAAAAATGTTTTGTTGTCCTGCTTGGAGGGGGGGGGGGTGAAATAACGTTGTTTTTTTAAAATTTATTTACTTTTATTAAAGTATCCGACTACGTTCGAAGGAAAAAAATTTGTTTTTTAAAATTATTTTAAGCCATGGTTCTTGGATGCAATGTCAATTAGAATAAAAAATACTACAAATACAACAAAACTATTTGAAAATATATATTTTGCGAAATAGGAAAATTGGTCGTGCATTTTAAGTAAATTGAACAAAAACGGTTCACACTCTGCACAAAATGGCAATGCAGCAATTATGATTTTCTCTGCACACAAGGCATATAACATAATGATGAATGAAATGAACCAACATCTGAGAAGCATTTTCAGATGCAAAGAATTGACGGGTAAAAATAGACGTATCGATGCCTTTTTTCCCATGAATTCACAACTTGATTTTTTTTTAAAACGCCTCGAAATGAAAAAGTATTTCACCTACAATAAAACTTTTCGGTTCCTTTCATTGCCCGTATCATTTGAAGAACCACGCTGATATGTTTTTGTCAATACCTCCATTAGTTTTTGATAAATCATGTGAACGGTGGAGAATTTCTATGAAAATGAAACTTCTGAGAAAAGTGAAAGACATTTTTTAAGCTGAAAACTCTGTGGCCTTGGATCATGGTTCAGGCCTTGCCTTTCACAGAAAAGATAAGCTGTTTCACAATGAGGAAAATCTGAACTACAAGAAATGACAATTTTAAAAAATGTGGTCCATAAATGAAATTCATAATGTTTTTAGCGCAGGGTTTTTTGATTTTCATTTTCTCAAAACTTTTATTTTCACCAAAATTTTCCACGTCAACAGGATATCTCAAAAACTAACAGAGATATTTACATAAAAATGTCGGCGTGTTTTTAAAATAGTATGATGGGTAAAAATATACGTATACTTGCGTTTTTTCTATAAATTAACACTTAAATTTTTCTAAAAACACGTATGAATGGAAAAATATTTCGCACACAATAAAACTTTTGGTTCATTTCATTGCTCATCTTATTTAAAACGCATGCTGACATTTTTACGTAAATACCTCAATTAGTTTTTGAGATATCATGTGAACGGTGAAGAATTTTTATGAAAATTAATGTTCTCAGAAATTGGAAGTACACATTTTGTCCTAGCAAAGAGATACTGATTTGGAAAGAGCGAAGTCTGAACTACAAGTAGTGAGAATTTGAAAACATTTGCCAATGTATTCGCTAACCAGTGTGATTGGATGGCCTAATTTCTTTTTTGTGAAAAAGGAAGCCTTTGTCGAAGCTGCCAACTCAGCGTTTCAATTGCATAAACAAAATAAAAACAAAAAAAATCATTATCAGCAGAAGCACCCTATTAAAAATTGGATATCCAATTATTTAATATTGGAATCAATTACAAAATGTTTTATTTTTGACTCGCTGATACCGGGCTCGTTGCTGCCGCAGAAGAAATAATCTTGGAAATATTTTTAGCAATTTGAAATTGTTATAGTTTCTTGCGGCAATGAAAACATTCCGTGAAGTCGAAGGATACATGAAGGAGAAACATAAATAGCATTTTTCTATTTTTATTGTTCTATTCTACAAACTAACATTCAATTTTTATACACCAGATCTCAGTATTCTTTCAGAATTGTTAAACTTTCAGCGTGGAAAGGAAAGAAACTATTGATTGCATCTCCTGACTCGTTTCCTATACGTTCAGAATTCTCAGTTTTAATTTTAGAAAATGGGACTAAAATACACTGATGGAAAAAATTCGCAACACTAGGAAGGAGCTGTGCTAGATAAACGAAATTTGGTAGGCGTGTTTATACATCTGAAAGATGACGTCGATTCAAATTTCGAGCTACGCGCGTAAGTGTGGCGCTAGTAGCGACACTATGAACATGCAAATGAGGTTTGCTTTAAATAAGCGCTGTAAGGTTCGTGATCGTTATTTACAGTTGAGATTTGACGTAGTGGGTTAATGTTAGTCAAGGATGCCTCTGAGAAGACAAAGAAGCCATTATCAACAGCTCACTCAGTTTGAACGAGGTCGTGTTGTAGGGCTACGAGAAGGTGGGTTTTCTTTCCGCGATATTGCTGAAAGACTTGGCAGGAATGTATCCACTGTGCATGAGTACTGGCGGCAGTGGTCAAGGGAAGGTACTGCATCAAGAAGACCAGGTTCCTGGCGGCCACGTGGTACTACTGAGAGGGAAGACCGTCGTATTCGGCGTATGGCTGTGGCTAATCGTACTGCGTCTGCAGCTGAAATTCGAGCTGCAGTTGGCACCACAGTGACACAACGAACTGTTACAAATCGGATACTTCAAGGACAGCTCCGAGCCACACGCCCTGTACAGTGTATTCCACTGACTCCAAACCACTGCCGTTTGCGACGTGAGTGGTGTCAAGCTAGAGCTCATTGGAGGACGGAGTGGAGATCTGTTGTGTTCTCTGATGAAAGCCGGTTCTGCCTTGGTCGCAGTGATAGCCGTTTGTTGGTTAGAAGGAGGCCAGGTGAACGCCTGCTAGTGACCTGCCCGCGGCCTAGACACACAGGGCCTACTCCTGGAGTTATGGTTTGGGGAGCAATTTCGTTTGACAGCAGGAGCACTCTCGTGGTTATCCCACGCACCTTGACTGAAAATTTGTACGTCTGTCTAGTGATACAACCTGTTGTGCTGCCATTCATGAACAGCATTCATACCGCTGTTGTAACCCAATATGCCCTACAGAGTGTCAACATGTTGCCTTGGCCTGCTAGAGCACCAGATCTTTCTCCAATCGAGCACGTATGGGACATCATTGGACGGCAACTCCAGCATCATCCACAACCAGCATCAACCGTCCCTGCATTGACCGCCCAAGTGCAACTGGCATGGAACTCCATACCACAAACTGATATCCGACACCTGCAAGACACAATGCACGCACGTTTGCATGCTTGCATTCAAAATTCTGGCGGTTACACCGGTTACTAATGTACCGACATTTCACATTTGAAATGGCTCTTCTCACCAATGGCTCTACCTGTGATCTTGAAACTTTAATCAATTAAATATGTTACCTAGACAAATGTATTCCTAAAATTTCATTACTGTACAATAATTTTTTCTTGGTGTTGGGATTTTTTTTCATCAGTGTATTTTCTTTTATTAAAAATTAATTTTTGATTAAGAATAGAAAATATATTTATACCATAAAATCGTTCATATAGTTGAAAAGATAATTTGTTGAAAATGAAGATGGTGCAAAATGATTTGTGCTACAATAATTTTGGAAATGACTGCAAAAAATGCAAACATTTAGTTAAAATTTAAAAACCCCAGGATGGGTCTCCCCAAAACTTTCTCGCATCATCTGTAATACAGTTGTTACTTCTAAAAATGACTTGCATGGCATTTTTGTTCAATAGCTATACAATATTAACCTTACACTTGGACTTAGAATTTCTATTGAATCTGTTGTATTTCCTCGGCTAGTTATTTGGAGATGAATCCTTGGTAAACAAATGCGGTTGAAATTGGATTTTTTTTAAATTTTAGGCAATTGTACAATCCCTATAACCGTCATGTAGGTGTAAGCAAAAAGCTGACCAAATTCCATCACAGTCAAATGAATGGCTTAGCAAGGCATAAGAGACCAACAGACAAACATTCATTTTTATTTATGTAGACTATCATCTATGGCAATACAAAAATATAAGTTTTGAGTTAAACGTATACAATCAGTTTTCAAAATAGTCTGTGTCCTGTGAACTAATTGCAGGAATTGATTGAAAAAAAGAAATGTTAGTCAAATCAATGGTAGAATCTTTGTTTTCCCGCACTCGTCGCACAGAAGGCCGATATACAGTCCTTGTTTATCACCGGGACACTAACAGAGAGATGCGATCGATATTATAAATAATACATGCGATCTATTAACAGACTGTAATGACTTGATCTCGGTAGATCAAAGAATACTCAGAATTTTTAGACACTTCTTTATTTTACAGCCCCGTATATGTACAAAGAAGCACGCGTTCTTATCTCGATTAAATAGGTGCTATTTACACCATAACAGTCCAAGTGGAAGGGTTTTACGTAAAGATCAGCTCTCCATTAAATAGTAAACACAACACCAAGGGGAATTCTCGGGTTGGTCAGTCAGTCATCGTTTCAGGCTGCGCTCCAAATCTACCGGACTCGTGGGCGTACTCCAGTTGTCTCCCAGAAACCCTCTTCCAAAAACACTCTCCGTCTTTTTATCTCAGAGAAAGTCCCAGCTTCCTCTTCTTCAGTGGCTACTGGTCCTCATATAATTCTCAAATGAAAAATTATAAAATGTTACAAATATGAATATCTTGTTTCAACTTCAGCAGAATCGTTTCAAATGTATTATATAGAAAGAATGACCGTTACAAACTTTAACGTCATTTTACGAAAGCCATTCTTTTGATCAGAATTGAAAGAATTTCCATTGTTCTGCCTTCTCATTGTTTAAAAAAGCACTATTCTTGAAAGAAGAAGAGTTATTTGTTAAGAATTCCAATCTAGCCTGCAGAATAGTCATAAAATGCATTACTGTTCAGGAGGATCGTTTCCTCTTGCATTTACCTCCCATATGCATATGCTTTTTTAACAGCATATTATTTTACAGCTGCTTTTTATTTCAGTTATTTTGACTGTCCTGTCGGTCCCTGGAGTCACTGGGATATCAATTTTCTACTTGATAAAGCACGTTTTACTATCCTCTGTGACACATTCTGTTTTTTTAAATACATTTTTCAGATTTCATTACTTTTTGATGCACATACAATTCTATTTTCCCCCTAAAGGCACCTTGTTTCAAGCTTTTGTTACCTCAGTAATTTTATTTTTGTTACCTCTTTTTGAGTAAAAGCGTGGAAAAATTAATATGAGCTAATGAAATTCCATATGCTATAAACGTGATGTCGAATTGAAATATTAATTACTGATTACAATTAAATTTTCTTACTAAAGTTAAAAATAAATAATTTGAAATTTATATCTTATAACATTGCAGAACAAAAAAAAATGTTTATTATAAAAAATATACAGAATATATTCAAGGACAAGAAATAATCATTTCACTGAAATGAGTTTAATATGTTGATGACCTACTTCTTGTTGCATACAGCCGGCCACCCCGCCACCACTGAAAGTATCAGTATCGACAAGATTAGTGGTGGTCGACTGCTGGATAAGTACTGCCCAACCTTACATGGACCGATCCGTCAAGCTAACATTCCGTTCGGGTGGCGAATAGCCTTCTTTCTCTCCACCTGCACTCTCTCAAACAGTTGGAATGAAACTGTTCATCTTTGACATCCTATCCTTCAGGGTTTTTGAGATGGCCTAGTACCGCCAGTACTGTACTTGAATCATTATTCCCAATCTTCAGGTCCTTCCTTCGCTCTGAGACCTCTATGCATTCCATTGAATAGTGGTGAACCCATGTCTCTACAAATGCATTTATTTTCCCGCCTTCTTCCAAATTTGTGGAAATAGGCAGGAAATTTCTCATGTCCAGATATGATTTGGATTATAAGTGGATGGCATCTTCTTATTTTAATTTCCGAATCAGGAATAAAGTCGAAAGTGACTCTTCCTTTTTTGGACATATACCACCTGTCAGGCCATTGCAGTTTTATTTCTTCTCTCCATTCCCCTTTTAAAACACCTCTTGATTTGGAGAATATAACATTAATATCTCTTTCTGTGTCACACACGTCGCATACCATCTATCCCAATATGGGCCTTCATCCAATTCAACTCTATCGACTTGTTAATTTTAACATTTTTTTACTTTTCTTCTATCATCCCTATTACCTTATTACAATTGTGAGATGACTGTATGGCTTGTAAAACTGATAGGTAAAAAATGGAACACTTCTGTCCGTCCTCCACCCTTTCACAATATTCAATGGCCATTTTTAAAGCTTACACTTCTGCCTGTTGCTGACCTACTGTAAAAAAACTGGAAATTAATTTTTTCTTAAAATCTTCTCGCGTGCATGTTCACTTTAAATAGATGTCATTTCTGCAAACAATAGCTCTGACAGAAGAGAAGTTTTTGAATATTCAATCTTTGAATTTTCATCGATACTTCTTGAGAATGTTTTCAATATTGCAACGCGAACTGACTTCACTCCATAAATACATCTCGAAACCCGGTGATGTATGCTTTTTTCTGATATCTGCTCTACATAATCCAACATTTATTTTCTTATTGGGAAGACTTTTCTATCTCAAACCTTCACTTACGCCTAATTGCATTCACAGGACGGTTCAACTCTCCAAAAGACAGAATTCCAACAGCAGAGGAGATGAAAAGATCGCAATACAGAAACGCCATTTTTCAGCGACGAATTCAATGACAAAAATGACGACATCCAAAGTTTATTTACCATTATTCTTATCATATTTCTGCTCATCTATTTTATTTCTTCTCGAGTCATGTCCTCCATTTTGTTTGGACGCATTCCTTCTTCCTAATTGTGGGATCAAAAGATGTGAGCATATTTTAAATGATGGAAATTAGCTTTGAATCCAAGTTGACAGTAGATAACCCGTGTCATTCTTTTTTGATATGATTACCTACCAAAAGTTTTTCAATTGTAGATAGTTATTTCAAAAATTATTTTATTTATTTTGCATGCATATATAATTCTTTTCAATGAATCCTGTCTGATAGAGATATTCCATCTCCTAATTCTTAAAAACATACAGGTTATTTGTTTTTACTAGTGCTTGTGTGCATAGATACAATACACCTTGATAGAGATAGAAATACCTTACGAGTTAACAAATCTTTGATTCATCCTTGATTTATGCATCATATAATGCAAAATATTTTATGAAAAAAATATAAAACAGTGAACTTTAAAAAAATGATGCTATTCCAATGCATGCATTTAGTATAATAGTGCGGTGATTGAAACAAAATCGTTCGTCTATTCACTTTCAGAATGCAGCGATAAAAGACTTTCAGGTAGGTGTCTGCATCATTGGATTATGCTCCATTCTATTCTTTTGCCCTATTGTCTCAGGAAATATGCAACCGATCTTTTGTCCATAAGAACTTCAATTATATATTAATTATAAAAAATATAATGATATTTTGACTTGTAGTATTTTAATAACGGTTATATTGGGGAAGAAGCAATGTCTTTTAGATTGTCACTGTCAGCATTTTGGTTAATTCACGATCCTCTTTTTTCAATTCAATAATTATTTACTTCCTCAGATACTAAAATAACGGCTTTAGTATTTCAAAGAGAGAAATGACACAAACGTGATATATTTTGAGAAATAGGAAAATTCGTTTTGAAATTATTAATTTATTGAAATTGATCCAAAATGGTTAACACTCTACACAAAATGATATATCAGCCATCCTGTTTTTTGTACGCAAGCTGTAGAACATGAAGATGAATGAAATGAACCTAAACTTAATAAAATTTTAGAGATACAAATAAGTAATGGGGAAAATATAAGTAAATATGCATTATTTTTAAATAAGTTCACATTTTCATTTTTCTAAAAACACTCAAAAATGGAAAAGTATTTCACCAACACTAAAACTCTTGGATCCTTTCATTGCCCTTATTATTCAAAATGGACGCTGGAATTTTTATGTCAATACCTCTGTTAGTTTTTTGAGATATCATGTGAACGGTCGAAAATTTTTATGAGAATTAAAATTTTGAGAAAATTTAATTCAATGACATATTTTAGCTGAAAAAAATATGTGAACCTGATGATAGGTGATGCCTTCCTTTTCTGAGAAAAGATAAACTGTTTCGGAAAGAGGAAAGTTTGAGCTACAAGAAATAAAAAATTTTTAAAAATCGCCAATGTAGTCGATAACCGGCGTTTCCAACGTAGTTGGATACCTTAAATTGCTAACATCAGGTGTGTCAAAGCATTCAGTGAATATTTGCACATTTGTAGGATGAGATGATATTAAGATTTTTGAAAATATTTTGGATAAACGAATGAGACGACGGAAAGAAAAGACAAAATAACTTCAAAAATGGTCCCTTGAATGTGTTCAATATTTGATCAACATTTATTGAAGAAGAATATGAAATATAAACAATGAAACATTTTATTCATTTTTTTAATGTTTCGCTCTTAATGACATTTCCGCACATTTTATCAAACAAAACTCGAAGGACGAAAAAAGCGCCGTCACTGAATAATTCCCATTTAGATTTAATCTAATGCATAAAGCAGTTAATTTCGGCGGTAATTAATTTGTTTAAATGAATTTTCAATTTTATTGCTCCATTATTCGCTTTTTTGGAGCTGTTTTGTTTTCATTTCCTCGTTTGAAGGACTTGGCAAACGCCGAAATGCAACAGTTTAGCGCTATTCACATTAAGTAACATCTAATAATGTTTAAAGTTAATATTGAAGCGAATGCTTACTTAAGAATATTTACTATTTTTAATACTAATTGAATACACAAATTTTATTTATGCTTGTTTTTTTAACACAAATACGTTATTCACGAGAACTATGTTCATAAACTATGTGTTTTTCTATTGCATTATATATATATATATACATGTATGTATGTATGTATATATATATATATATATACATGTATGTATGTATGTATATATATATATATATA